>JAJGRW010000893.1:97457-139746 GCA_025461045.1 Carex parvula | reverse complement strand
TTGTCAGCATAATAAAGTGGTTCCGGAGTTTCAGATCGGCCCCAGTCAAATTGGGCACGGCTAGAGCTGGAGGATGGAAACCGAGATCGGCCCCGACTAGGACCAGCCCTTACGGATGGGGACCGACTAGTACCCGCTAAAGTCAGGGCCCGAGTAGGACCCGTCATTGAATGGTCTGGTGTTCTGTCTAGGGTTCTGTCTGGGGTTGGCAACCACATATAACTCTAGGAACTTGAAAGGTGTTGTCATATTCATGGTCATTTGGGTATACAACCCCCAACTGTTATCGTCTAGTACAGGGAGCTGTTGGAACCATGTTTGGTTGCCTTGGCCAATATTGGTCATTGTGGTTGTACACTTCCCTAGTTATACTACTGAAATCTAAACCTGAGCCGATATTGAACATTTTATAGGGTTGGGTACTGTAATAAACACCATTTGGCTCTTGTAATACTTCACCACCAAAATAAAAAGCAATTCCAATCATAGTTGGTTGAATTACAGAACAAACCTAACAATTAATAAATTTACAGTAAATTAAAAATACGATTAAATAATTATAAAAAACTAAGAGTGAGGCTATGGTGCTATGCATAGCACGGATGAGGTCCGTGCTACGGTCAAAAATTTGACTTTTTAAAATTCTAATGGTCGATCCAACCGTTCAATGTGATAACCATATGAATATGTACTTGCAAACTAAATTTTATATTTTTTCGAATTTTTTTACTATTTTTTTAGATAGGTAGAATTTTGATGGTCCAGAATTTTCAGAAAACACTGATTTTTCTACCTATCTAAAAAAATAGTAAAAAAATTCGAAAAAATATAAAATTTAGTTTGCAAGTACATATTCATATGGTTATCACATTGAACGGTTGGATCGACCATTAGGATTTTAAAAAATCAAATTTTTGACCGTAGCACGGACTCCATCCGTGCTATGCATAGCACCATAGGCTCACTCAAAAACTAAAGGACAAAGGTGAAAAAAAACTCACAAGTTACTCTTTGCTCTTCAGCTCCCTTGTCTGCCTCCTTGGTGAAATGTGAATGAAAAAATGTTATAATTTTCGCTCATATACAGCAGAAGGGCTGGTGCGCCTCCCTAGTCCGCGAACCCCTTGGTTCGGCTACCCAGTCCGTGCACCAGGCCATTTTGACGCGAACCCAGTCCTCGTGGGTGGTAGGATTGAAAAAAATTGGGAACTTGTGTTATTTATTTAATTTTGATTTTTTCATGTGGTAACTAAAAAATTTTCGGCGAGAATGAGAACTAATAAAAACAGTTAGAAAGCAATTTTTTTTAAAAAAAAATCTTTCAAAATTATAACTACGTTTCATTTCAAAAAGTATAATAAGAATTGCTAGGAATGACAAAAAGAAAATGTTCACGGCCCGTAATCCGGCCTGAGATACATGTGGGTTCGTTAATTGTTATCTTAAAATGTGAAACATTTGAAAAGTGGCTTGCAGTATAACAAAATTCATATAGGCCGAGATACTTGTGAGTTGCCTAGCTGAAATAACTTGGACCTATATATCTCTTCGGTGCTTTCCATCAAAGTCTAATTAAGACTTCATGCTTAAACGCATTTTATGGACTGAGCTGCTCTTTTGTGGGCCTTGGCCCATGGATCTATTACAAGAGTAGAAAGGGTGTTCTTAAGCTCACCAAGTCCCTTTGTGAGTTTAATTCAAAAACCTATTAAATTGGCTTCAAACGATGCATCCAAATGATTGAAACCGATCTACTTCACGAGTGATGCGTTTACATGTCAAATTTATTAATTTTCGAACTAATTTAGTATAAAATCAAACGGTCAAAAAAAAGATGGTTTATATTGAGCACGGAAAGCATGGTCCAATACTCAAATTTGGGCTTCTGTCCATTTCCCTTCAAACTTCGTGCACTTGATCGACACAAATACTAAAGCCGGCGTGTACAAATATGAAGCGGCGAGTATGAATCTTAAAGTGAATCGGATAGAAGTGTTGCCCATAGATCTCAAATTTGAGTCCGATGAACATTGGACGCTGCTCTTGACGGTGGCACCCTTTTTCCCTCTATCTACTTCCGCCCCAGCCACCGTCAAGAGCCATTTGGTTTGCATCGCCTTTTGAATTAAGAGTTGACCAAATACCTCTTAATTTCAGTAAATGGAATTTCAAACAATAACCCACAAAATGAAATTGTTTTGCAATGTTTTATAAAATATGTGAAAATTTACAAATGAGGAACCCATAGGAGGTAAAAAAAAATCCACCCCAATTTCAATGCTCATGCAGGCCAAAGGCAATGATCACTAGACGGCAATCACAGGTGCTACAAAGGAGCTTAGAGAGAAGATATATATACTGGATCAGCACCAGGGTTTGGGTTTGGGATATACAGGCTGATACCTCATGGCATCAGCAAGGCAGAGCGGGTGACCCTAGAAGGACAATTAATGCAGTGGATGGATTGTTAGACACAAATTCTTCTTAATTCTTCCATCTGAATGCAGCGGGTGAAAAATCACAAATCACAAGGCTTGGTGCAGTACCAGCAACCAGATTCAGCTCCTCCCCAAATTCCAAAATCACACAAGCAAGTAATTATCTACTTGCTACTATATTTGTGAAGACAGTCATCATGAAACTACAAAATCCTATTTATAAATTAGAATCAGTAACTATCATTGTTGGATATAAAACAGTTGGATGCCACATGTTACTAAAATCATGTTATACACTTATATGTCTACAAAACAATATTATAATTAAATGTACAGTAGATTTATATATACAGCAACAATAATCTCGGACTGTGACGGATAATTGAAAAAGGTACCGAACATAAATGTCCTAATACAACTAGCCTTCTTTCAAAAGCTAGGTAAGAAATAAATTGAGGTGATCCTCACAAAAGGGTGAGATTCATCAAATAAGTAATACAACTTTTCATAATAAAGACCAGACATAAATACTATTATTTTAACTTAGACTCTTGTGTCAATCCTAATTATAGTTTATTTTCAGGGTGAGCTAGTAGAGTATGGATAATAACCCACCCATTATCCTTCAAAATCTGAAAAAAAAAAAAACAAATAGTATAAATAATAAAAGTACTGCTCCGTACATTACCCATTGGGCCGGATGGATAGAAATATGGCTTGCTGGATACCCCATGAAATAAATGGGCTACACTTCAACAAAAACTAACCAAAAAGCCTGTAATTAAAAGTAATTAAATGGTTCTTCAACAAGCAAGTAACCAACAAGCCTGTAATTAAAAGTAAAGTAAATGCGTCTTAAACAAGCACTAACCAACAAGCCAATACTTAAAACAATAAAACTAATTGTAATTAAAAGTAAAATAAATGTGTCTTCAACAAGCACTAACTAACAATCCTGTACTTAACAACAATAAAACTAAATGTTATCAAAAGTATATTTAATGCGTCTTCAACAAGCACTAACCAACAAGTCTGACCCTTTAAAACAATTAAAAAATACATAAAATGCGTCTGCCGGGAGTCGAACCCGGGTCTATTGCTTGGAAGGCAATTATCCTAACCGTTGGACTACAGACGCTTTGTTGATTTAAATTTTACTTTTATATTTATATAGGAATTCTACACATTTAAAAGTGCTACTATTTTTTCTTATATTAACTTCACTTGAATTTATAATTCAATTCCTTAGCCCCAATTTCTATAATTTTTTTTGCGGATTGGTTTCTTGTAAGCATATAATTTGCAGCACTAATTCCTTAATGTGAGATTACTTTTCATATTGTCATGGTTTTGATGAAATCCAATGTGCCAAATTAGTTGTTTGATGAGTAACCACAAACAAAAATTGTTAGTAATTCGCCACCCGACCTTCAAAAATTAATATTTATTCAATCATGAACTATATATATGGTATTCATACATTACAAAATTAAAGAAACTGCTTATATCATATATTAATTAGAAACAACCAACTATGCCATATATATGGATGTTCTATTTACTAGATTTGCTAACTCCAAATTCCATTTAAAATGCCCTTAAATTTATTCCCACTAATCCTCTTTAAAATCCTCTTTGCATCACAATTATTATTCTGCGCTAAACTCTCTAAACTGTTAACATATTCACATGCCCCAATTTTTCTCCTTCCTGAGATACTGTCACTCAATTGTACCAGTACCAACAACAGATACTTCTTCACCTTTTCCTCTTCAGAAATTAACAGCTTTAAGATCCGCGCTACATTTGATTCTCCTTGGATAATTTTTTTCCTATTTCTTTGAACAGAGATCATGCCAGAAAGTGCCTCAGCTGCCATTTCATGCTCCTCATACGCCTTCGATTCGATTATTTGTACCAAATCAGACATGAAACCTAGTTGACCAAATTGAATTTTGGCCTCATGAGAAACTCTACAAAGATAACATGCAGCTTTTAACATGGCTTGTTGCATTGAAACCTCGCAATTGCGTACGAAATACAAAATGTGATCAACAAATGCCGAAAAGATCAATTTGTTAATCAACTTCTTAGATGAGAAACAGAGATGCTCGATTGATTTCAATGCAACCTCCCTTGTTTTGTTGGTATACTGGGTCGAACTCGGATCCAACACACTTACAAGTAGTTCCACCACATCGGGTTCACCATCCGAGAGTGCAGTTAAGAGTTCTATAACCCGTATCTGCATGGCCTCATCCTGACCGTTCGACATTCGAACCAATGTTGATAAAATTTCAACCGCATTCGATTCAAGCATGAAATTCTTGATCTCCTCTATCGGGTTAAGGTTCTTTAGAATTTCACATGATAACCGTATCAATTCTCTGCTCGCATCACTATCGCCACAATTCTTGAGTAATGTGTTTATCCCGCCTTGTGCTGAGACCGACCATGCATTGTTGCAATTTCCGGTCAATTTATTTAGTACACTTGCAGCTCGTTCTTTATTCGATAGCCTTCCGCTTTCGATAATTTTCACTAACGGGGCAATAATACCGTGAATTACAAGGGTGTTTCTATAAGATTCATATCGAACAATAACCGAAATAGCTTCTAATGCTTCTTCAATCACATCATAATCCCCAAACTCAATTAGGTTAATTAATAAATCGATCCCTTCTTCTTCGATAAAAATCATTTTAACATACCTTTCATCTTCATTTAATGCCTCATTAAGCATGCACATAGCCTGTATATGCATCTCCGAGTCACCGATCTTCAATCTTGCAAATAGGTCCCTTAAAAAGAACCTAATCTCATCCCGGGTTGCACCAGGGCCCGGCTTAGACACAACTATCGCCGATGATTTTGATAGTGTTAACACACCGGAAGCATATACTCTTTCCAAGTTGCTAATGTGGCAATCAATCTTGCTAATTATGACATTGAGTTCGCTTCTTAGAAAGAGATTACCGCGAGTGTACGTGTCGTCACGGCATTGGTCGGCTAGCAGCCGTGTCTCATGGCAGGTTGATAGTATGGATTCCAGTAAATTCTTTATCTCTTGATTTTCTTCTTCTGATAGGAGAGAAATCGTCGAACTCAGTTGCTCGAGTCGGGACTTGATCGATCGCCATTTGGCCGGAAACAGTCGGATTGAATCAGATGCATAGATAAGAGACTCAGTCAACTCTGTAGCAGTTTGTGCTAGACCCCACCACTTTTTTTCTCCTTGTTTCATCACTGTAGAGAGATATAGAGAGAGGGGGGGGGGGAGGAGGTTGGAAAGTATTACTGAAGAATGTTTCTTTTGTGAGGGGTTGAGCAAATGATGCATGAATTGATATGTAGTGCCTTGTTTAACTGTCACTGTACTATAAAGGAATGGAAGCCTCCTATCTCTTCATTATTTTTTACTTATAGAAATAATATTAAAATAATATAGAGTTCTAGACGGATTACATGAGTATTTCGATTTTATAGAAAGAATCCAAAAGGCTTTTGGTCTCTTATAAAGGAATCAATATTTTTTTTTTTCGGTTCTTTCTATAAATAAAAAATACTGGCATGGAAGCCTATCTCTTTGGATCTTAATTTATTATTGCTATCCTCTGGTAACTGCCCTCTTTGCTCACTGCTCTCAATAAGGTGTCAAAGCTTTCTCTTATGATTCTCTCCATTTTTTGTATGAAAGATGCCAAGCATTTGGTAAGAACAGAAAAATAACTTAGCAAACAGGACAGGTCCAGTCTTATGGAAATGGAGATAAAAGATTCAATGCTTGTGATGATCATAATCATAAAAAGAAAAGCATGTGTAGCACAAGTCTTGTGAAAGAGAGATGATAACTCTGAATTGGGGTATAACAGTACAGCTGTTGAGGAAAGACAAAAGTTGAGAAATCACATTTATCAAATTGGCGTTTTATCAAAACATTGGGGAAAAAAATTAGTTTAAATTGGAACGATATTATCTCAAAATGTTTGGATAATTCTAGCTTACATCTAACTTTATGTACATATATTTAAAAAATAATAAATTAAAAAATTAAAAATGTAGAAGTGTATTAATTATTTAGATAGGATTTATATTAAATTTGAGTTGATTTGAAAGGGACTTAGCCTTCTATCAAATAATTTTGAAACTTTTAATGGTAGAATATTAATCTGTTTATGATGAATCACCAATTAAATTTCAGATTACTCAAATTTATTACACGTCCTATGTAAGTAACTTACAAGTTACAACACATCTACAATTTTTAATTTGAATAAAAAAATATATATCAGAAGAGTTGGATGTACCATATATTTTTTTCAAATTTTAATATGTTCCATTTTAAAATTAGAAAAAAAAAATATAAATTTAAAGTCAAGTTTGTATTGCAAGAGTTACTATAATTCAGAAAAAAAAAAAAAATGTACCAGTACTATTTAAGTTTGTCATTTCCAGAAGTTATTTGATTGAACTTTATATTGGTACAAATGTACAATAAGGGTCTGTTCGGCTGCATTAGGGGAAAGGGAATGGGAAAGGGAATGAAAAACTTTTGAACTGAATTTTACTGTTCACGTGGAAAAAAAAAATTGAGTCTGAGTGAATTTTTTTTTCCCACATAAACAGTAATTTCGTTACTGCAGCCGAACAGGCCCTAAGTGGTTGGATCTGGAGATGTGAAGTAGCTCTAATTCAGTGAGGCAACATGTGCTGTGGTTTTTTTTTTTTTTTTCTCTCTCTCTAGAAATCCAATTCATAAAAATATTATAAGAATGTCCTTATTAATTAAAGGTGAAAATTTTACTGGGGTTATGTTTCATTATGAATATATTTTATGTAAAGGTTGGAGGTTAAATTATCTAATTATTTAATATTTACAAAATAAATGTATTTGGATTTCACTTCTATCTCTCACAAAAAAGAGTCTTTGTAACTTAACTAAAAACTGATTCTCTTCATTATGTATATCTAAATCTAAGAATTTACTATTGGAAAAATATTTTTCAAATTAAAAATAATTCGGTGCATTTGTGTTTATTAGATAGTTTTAATTTAAAAAAAAAATAAGATCCGACCCTTTAGGTTGAGACTAAAATAGCAGAAATATTGATGGCCTAATCAAAATTAAATAGACTTTGTAGATCATATAAAATTCAAATTTGACAATATTGACATTACTTTTTTCAAATCAGGCCGAAATAAGTTTTAAAATAAAAACAAATTATAACACATATTGTTGACCTTATAGATTGATTTCTCATTAATATTTATAAAATTGAATTGTCATTTCATATTTTATCAAAAACATTAAACTAAGATGTTTTAACATAAAACTTAGTTTGATTTTCATCACATATACAAAATATACGTATAGTATAGATCAGTGTTCTAAATAGCTAGCTATAGCGTTTTCGGATCTTAGAAGCTATAGTGTTATCAGCCGTTTTTGATGCTATAGCTAACAATAACGGAGCTATAGTGTTTTTTTAACTTATCGCATTGCGGAGCTATAACATTTTTTTAGCTTTTCTGCGTTAACGCGATAATCTCTATTTAGAATCTTAGTATAAATTATGCTTCAAATTATCAAATATTATACTTCAAATTTATTTTTTTCTAAATGATAATCAAAATTGTGTAATTAATACACGTATAAAAATCCAAATGTACATGCATACAAACGTTGAGTGTCAAGATATTGAAATAGATGCATGAATTAATAACAAAAAAGAAGATTCATATATATATCCATGCAATCCAAAAGGTAAAGAAAACAAGAAATACGGACCTTATCTATAGACTTGGATGCATTAAAGAAACAGTAGATCATGTGTCATGAATATAAATCATGTACCTACATAACCAACAATGGACCAGGCATGGAGAAAGCAACACTCATACAACAAGTTGCATGCCAAATATGTAAACAATTCAAGTCTTCTGTTATTCACATGCTATGTAAAACACATCATGTTACAAGTCACTGACAGGTGGGCTCCCGCCACGAGGAGAACCAAAAAAAAATAGATAGGATGACTGAAATATAAAATACATAATGTGTGGTTGCTGGAATTAATTTAAAGCCAAGTTTTCATGATCACGAAAAATAAAATTCTAACCACTAAATTATTAACACTCATTTTAATATTTAATGAGAAAGACTCAATCATCTAAAAACTTATTTAAATTTAAATATACATAATTAAAAAAAAAAAAATTTAAGATCTGCCGCTGGCTCGAGCAACGCTAACTCATCAAAATAATAATAGCCAGTGGGACCCATATAGAATGCAAAAAAACGTGCCGTGCCGTGACGTGACTAACACGCCGTAATTTTGGTCTCGTGCTATGCCGTGCCGTGACCAAGTTAATTTTTCACGTGCCGTGCCGTGCCATGACCAAAATGTCAAGGGGTGGTCATGGCACGCGAATGGTCACGCCACGTGAGTTACGCCGTACCTAAACATGCCGTGATCATATGTGACTCGCGTGACAATTTAATCATAATTTAGGTTAGTTTATTCAAGATTCACTGTTGAATCAATATCTAATTGTCCTAATTACACGTGACTCGCGTGACTATGTGTCGTGTCGTGCCGTGACTAAATCTTTCACGTGCCATGCCGTGCCAAAGTTTCAAATAATGAACACGGCACACGAATGGTCACGGCACGGGACACGCGAGTCACGACACATAACTGACACACGTGCCATGCCGTTCCGTGCCATAACCGTGTCGTTCCATGACGGAACCAGCTCCACCGTGCCATTTTTCCTACTCTAGACCCATATGTCTGAAGCATAATTACAGGCTATATATATGTTGCAGAGAATCCAGAAGGTAATGTGTAGGTTGAGTGTGTAATTGCTCCACATGTGAGTATGTGACCCCGTTGTCTGGATATATATATCATTGGCATGTATTCCAGAGATAGAGATAGAGATAGAGATAGAGAGAGCAGCAGGTGTGGTGTAGAAAGTCTACTGAGTACTGACTATGAAAGAGAAATTTTTAGGTGTCTCAGTCTCTACAACTTTGTATTTTGTAATATATTTTTAAAAAAAATTAATCTTTTCTAGACAACTTTGTATTTTGTAATATTCTACGTAAATTTCTATCCAAAATTTTTTTAGTTTAAAGTGTAATTAGTTTGTACGTACAATCTTTGAAAATTAATATTTTTTTCTACCATCAGAAAATTAATTTTTGACACTATCCGCTTTTCTCTTATTGCTATATATGATAAATTAATTGGCAAGATAAATGCTTGTTTTCATAATCAAGCAATTCACGGAATCTCTAGAAATAAAACAAAACAAAATACAAGAATTCCGTAGAAAAGCAAATTATAGACATTGTAAATGATACTGAATTTCTGATCATATATAGCTCTACATCTAGAGTGGGAAAAATAGCACGGCGGAGCCGGCTCCGTCACGGAACGGCACAGCACGCGTGTCAGTTACGTGTCGTGCTCATCTTTTGAAACTTTGAAAACTTTGGCACGGCACGACACGTAACGGCACGCGAAAGATGGGCACGACACGTAATCACGCGAGTCACGTGTAATTAGGACATTAGATATTGATTTAATGGTGAATCTTGAATAAACTAATCTAAATTATGATTAAATGGTCACGCGAGTCACGTATGGTCACGGCACGTTTAGACACGGCGTGACTCACGTGATGTGACCATTCGTGTGCCGTAATCATCCTTTGACATTTTGATCACGGCACCGCATAGCACGAGACTAAAATCACAATGTGTTCGAGACTAAAATCACAATGTTTTAGTCACGGCACGGCACGACACAGCATGATTTTTCCACACTCTATCTACATCAATCAAAGCGAACTAAAAGTCAATCAAAAAGGGAGAAAGAAGACAAACAATTAAATGACAAACACAAGTTGAGGTTGGTGTAGGTATTTAGGTACTATATATATATATATATATATATATATAGAGTAAGGCTACGGTGCTTTGCAAAGTAAACGGCCCCATTTACTTCGGGTCGCTTTTTTCATTTTGAAAATTCAAACAACCGATCCGAACCGTTCAACATGTTCTAAATATTGAAATGTACTTAGAGACCAAATTTTACATTTTTGGATTTTTTTTACTATTTATTAAGCCACTTTGAAAATCGCTAATCCGACGGTGAACAGTAAAAAACAGTAAAATTTTCTGAACCACCGGATCAGAAACTTTCAAAGTGGCTTAATAAATAGTAAAAAAATTCCAAAAAATGTAAAATTTGGTCTCCAAGCACATTTCAATATTTAGAACATGTTGAACAGTTCGGATCGGTTGTTTGGATTTTCAAAATGAAAAAAGTGGCCCGAAGTAAACGGAGCTGTTTACTTTGCAAAGCACCGTAGCCTTACTCTATATATATATATATATATATATATATATATATATATATATATATATATATATATATAGAGTAAGGCTACGGTGCTTTGCAAAGTAAACCACCCCGTTTACTTCGGGCCATTTTTTGAATTTTGAAAATCCAAACAACCGATCTGAACTGTTCAACATGTTCTAAATATTGAAATGTGCTTGGAGACCAAATTTAACATTTTTTTGAATTTTTTTACTATTTATTAAGCCACTTTGAAAGTCGCTGATCCAATGGTGAACAGTAAAAAACAGTAACATTTTCTGGACCACTGGATCAGAAACTTTCAAAGTGGCTTAATAAATAGTAAAAAAATTCCAAAAAATGTAAAATTTGGTCTCCAAGCACATTTCAATATTTAGAACATGTTGAACGGTTCGGATCGGTTGTTTGGATTTTCAAAATCCAAAAAATAGCCCGAAGTAAACGGGGTGGTTTACTTTGCAAAGCACCGTAGCCTTACTCTATATATATATATATATATATATATAGCATAGAGTTGCAAATAGGATTTATCTTTTGTATCATTGTTTTTTTTTAATCTTCTTATTTTTTCATTAATACACATGATTTTTCATTATTTTTTTCATTTTAATTGGAATGGATTTCGATTTTCTCAATTTTAGTATTAGTAATTGAATTGAGATTTTTTTTTTATCTCTCTTTATTTATATAGTGAAATGGAACTTCCTTTATTAAAATTCATAAAGGAAGTTATTCTTGGAATTAATTATAAGTAGTTAATTTTTTTCTTTTTCTTTTTTTATAGAGTTCCTTTCAAAAACATGCTGTTTTTTCCTATTCATTACCTTCTCTTCCATCGGGTCTTCTTTTTTGGCCTCCGTGCTACGGCTCAATATTTGAGTTTTTAAAATCTTAACGGTCGATCCGAACCGTTCAAGATGATCTCCATATGAATATGTACTTGCAAACCAAATTTTACATTTTTTATAATTTTTTTACTATTTTTTTAGATAGGTAGAAAATCACTTGATCTGAAAATACTGTACCATTTAGATCAAGTGTTTTTCTACCTATATAAAAAAATAGTAAAAAAATTCTAAAAAATGTAAAATTTGATTTGCAAGTATATATTCATATGGAGATCATGTTGAACGGTTCAGATCGACCGTTAGAATTTTGAAAACTCAAATATTGAGCCGTAGCACGGAGACCCTCTATGCTATGCATAGCACCGTAGCTAACTCCTATATATATATATTCTATAATTAAATCTTCCCTTTAAAGGGACAAAAAAATGATTCCATTTATCTTGTACTTTTGTGAGATAATTCATTAAATTGGTTGAAGTACTCTTTAACACCGAGTCGCTTTTGTTTTCCCCAATTCATGCATGTGATCCCTAGCTAGAATTATTGGTGTATTGGTGTTAGTATCATTTATGCTATGAATTTCGGATATCATAATATAAAAATATTATCCATCCAATCAGAATATGATCAATTCCCATTATGTTGGTTATATATATGACATAGAAGAGGTAAATAATTATCTTGACTGAATTTTAAAATTTTTTTTTTTTACTTAGTTTACAATCTAAGGTAGAATAAAAAATAACGAAAATAAAAAAAACAAGCCTCCACTGAAATTAAATTTATTTCTTACTTAGTTTACAATCTAAGGTACAATAAAAAAATAACCAAAAAAAACAAGTCTTGAAAATTCACAAAATTGTTACATTAATGGTTAATTCATTTTGGCACTCAACGGTTTACGAAAGACTTCAACAATTTAATTAAGCATTTCAACGGCTTAATGCTTAACAAAGCATTCCAATAGTTTTTTAAAAAAAAGTAACGGTTTTCTGAATCATTATATAGCATTGTTTTGAAATTAAATAAAAAATAAAAAAACAATTACAAATAAAAGTTGGTGAACTTAAAAATTAGTTATATATAATATTTCATGCGACTGGAATATCATTTGATATTTTATCATAAGTTGTTAAATATAGATCGTTACAAATTATCAATTTTATGAATGATTAAACTTGCACCAAACTTCATAATATTGTAAAAATAAATGATATGAATATGTGCAGATCACGTTTGATTAATGACTGTTTGAGAGTAGAGGAAGGGAGGGAATGGAAAGAAAAGATAATTTTCCATCGAATTATGTTTGGTTGATAAAATTATGTCGGAGATAAAGGGTACACGAGGTGAAAGATTTAACCATATATCATTATAATTAATAAAATCGGTTTCCCTCCCGATTTGGAGTGTGACGGATAGAAAAAAAATTTGTTGTAAATATTTTTAGAACAAAAAACACAAATGTCAACTCTATATCTTACCTATATAATTCTTATACAAATTTTTTGTCACAAACCTTTAACAACCACCGAATTTTTCATTAACCTTCTAAATTTTAGTCAACCAAATAAGAAATAAGACTCAAAGGAAAGTTAAAATTTATTTTTCATCATTAATTATCCAAATACAAAGAAGTTAAATATGTTAATCTTCCTTTCTATTATATTCCATTTTCTTCTATTCTTCACCTCTCCTTCCTTTCTCTACTCTCCATCCAAACAAGGTGTTAATATTATCCTCATATTTATTCGTTATTAAGAGATCTCTACTCATTTATAGAAACAGAAAAAATAGTATTTATTTCTATTTTGATAGGTGTAACTCGTGAAGAAAATTAGTCACATTGTTATCGGTTTCGTCACGTCACGTCATGCATGTTGGTCACATGACATGACTCGCATGTTCCGGTGATGTGTTTCTTTCTAATCGAAATGACACATTACGATACGTCACGCAAATTGACCCGGTCACGTCACGTGACCAATTACCGATGTAGTTTTTTTTATGATTTTAAGTTATTTTACAATAGTTTCTTATTTTTTAGTAATATTTTATTTTTTTCCTATAAAATAACTTAAAATCTAAAAAAATTAAATTAAATGTATACAATCACATTTAATTACATCACGTGTGATCATAACATGTTCACTCGCATAACTATCTTCTATAATTTTAATCACATCACGTCACTTACAAAAAATGTCACATACCGCGACATGACATGACAAAATCATTACATGTTAGTTTGTCATGTCATTTTGTTTACTTCATTAGATGTAACCGTACTGGTTTCATAAGTTTTCATATGAGCCGCTACAGAAAATCCGAAAAGAGGACCGGACCGAAATGTCTTTTCTGTCCGGAATAAAAAAAAATAACGAACAGAAATGATATTTTGGTTCTTATGATTTTTGTAAAAAAAAAGTAATCATGTTGGTTAGTAAAAATATATTTTTTAATTATAGTTGATAAGAAAAAATCCATCTCATGATCCAATGGAATTTTGGAAGCAGATCTGAGAATATGTATTATGAGGAATTTAATGCTTGGTGCACGTGGTATTGTACTGAAATTGGTGCAAATATAGGGATCTCAAAATCTACCCTGAAAGTTCCACACATTATTTTCAAAATAAGCAAAATCTGGAAGCAAGCAACCTTCATGTGGTGAAATTTGCTGTTTTATTTAATTTTATTTAATTTTTCTAATTTTATTTAACCTTCATGCAAAATCTCGAAGCGCTCAAATCATATGTAGCATTGTTTTAATTCTATTAATAATTTAGGAGACTATGCATAGATATGGATATGACAACACACGGGTTAATTTTTGAAAAGGCTACTGATATGAATCTACTATATAAGACTTAAATTATTTTATTTGCAATTCATGTGTGCTTTTGCAAATTTCACCTTGTGAAATTTTCTTATTAATTTTGAAGTTGCTGGTACTATTTACACGATAGTTATATCAAAAGGTTTCTAACTGCAATCTAGTTTGTTAAAAGATATATTTTTCATATATTATCAATATTATAACGAAACAAATTATTCTGGAACTATATTCGATTTATATCCAAAATCATGAACTTTAGACCCATCAGTTATTGCGCCTCGCTGCATAATTTGATTCATGATCTATATTGGTGCAATCTTTTTTCCGAAAGTTGTAAGCGATGAGAGTCGTCCGATCAATATTTAACGCATACGGCTTAATCGGTTCTAATGAGAGCTGATTGTAAATTACTAAATTTAGAAGACTAGGTTTAGAAACTCTTAACAGAGGTTGCCAAGATAGTAAATTGAGAAGACTAGGTTTTCATAATTTCATGGGTTTAAAAAGAGAAGAAATTGGGCTGAAATGGGCTGAAATGGGCTTAATTGGACTGATAGAAAGAGAAGCTTTATAAATGGTTATATTATGGTGATTTCCATTTGTAACCAATTAGGCATATGTTGGTGTAATATATGGTTTGAAAAAAGAAAAAAGAAAAACTTCCTACTAGCAAAATTTGATTTCAAAAGTTTGAATTCATCTTCCATCCTACCATTCAAATAAAAACAATTTACAATTTGTCCTTCCTATAAGGCTATAACACAGTCAAAACTATTTAATTACTTATGGCCTCCCTTTAGATATCTACCAGGAAATACTTCTTTACAACAAAACAAAAGGCAAAATACTTTTGTGATACCAATTTTGGATATATTTGATTGAAAATGATTTGTGTAACTTTCAAAACATGTCGGCCATTCAATTGTCAGAACAAAAACCCAGACCCAGTGAGAGTTTCTGATTACATGAAAAGTTGTCAGTTGGAGCGCCATAGCAAATCCCCATAAGAGACAAAGTTAGGTCATCGGCCTGTACTGTACTTCACCAGAAATGGGACAAGGCTAGATTACCACAAAATATTGAATTGGGCCTAAATTAAATCTAAATATTGTGGTTTTAAATACACATGGTATATTCAGTTCCTACATATCTAATACAGCCCACAAAACACACACTCCAGTCAACGTGGTCTCTTATCCATCCAGCACCAACACTTTTTCACAAGGCACTTTTGCATATCTACCCCTACAACAATCTAAATTTAATAAGTATTCCTCTTCTTAAAGCTGGAATAAATCTCTTGCATGATGTGATAGTGGCATATTATTGGGTGTGAGTATTATGATTTATGAAGCAAATCAGTACTTTAATTTTAAAATAGTAATGAGTGCACATAATATGTGAATTGAATATTTACCAGGGGTATGTAAGCAAATTTAGAGTATTCCTGGGAATGGATGATGACTTTCCATGTTTCCTGACCTTTTGGAATTCACTTATATATACACACAAACCCTATCTTAAAATACCCACAATAAAGAGAAACCTAAGCAAACATCATATACTTTTATGGTACACTTATTGGGAGGATAAATTTACAAAAAATAGTAAGAAAATGCTGGAATCCAAGGCAGTAATAGGAGAAACCGACATGCTTCAAACGATGCAAACTGACGCTCTCAAGTTTGCGGGAAAAGCCCTCGATGAGTTTGAGGCCTCTGATGCAACCGCCATAGCCCGTTTCATTAAGAAGGTATTGTGGGTCCCAGCAAAAACCATAAAGAAACATCATGTAACTTTGATATAACTTCTTTAATATGTTCAAATTTTAAAATGAGTAGTAATTATATATGTGAATATAATTAACACTCTTGGTATACTTAACATGATATATAACCTAGATCGATTATCGCAACAATCGTTTCCGTTAATCGCATATACTAATTATTAACATATTATTGTGCCTCTTTCTTAACAATTAAATCATGTACAATTATCATTGCAGGAGTTTGACAAGGTGTATGGGCCCGGATGGCAGTGTGTGGTCGGTACGAATTTCGGTTCATTTGTGACCCACCATTTTGGTTGCTTCATCTCTTTCGGCATAGGAAGCCTCGACATCTTGCTCTTTCGGGTTGGGGCAAACCCGGAGGCTGACACTAGACGCTTTGTGGCCGTGGAAGCCGTTAAGGCTTAATTTCTTTCGAGTAATGGATCCTTTGTTCTTTTTCTTAAATTTATTTTCAACCTGTTTCATGAATGCTAAAAAAATATGTATATTAGAAGAAAAAAAAATTATTGTTGGTTTAGATCCTTGTTTGATGTTTCTCTTATAGTGTGGGAATGAGTACCCTCTTAGGTACTGCATATTGCATGTATATATATGAGTGAATTCCAGTGGAGCGCGATTTGAATTTGAACTTACCTTGGATGTACATGGGTCTTTATGATTCGTTCCATATTAAAATAAACGGTCTGGATTTCCTTGTACCAGGTAAAGTACCTGACTAGATTTGAATTCATAGCGTGGTGTTTGTTAGGAGATGAGTGGAACCCATTTCACAGTAGCAATTGACAAGTAACAACTTAAGCGGACCACACAATGAATGCCAAAGGAAGAATTTTTTCTTCTCTTTTTTATTTTCACTTTCCTTTTTCTGTTAATCCGTTTCTATTTTTTTTTTTTTTTTCTCATGTTTTTTGTTTGATATCTTCATTTTGTGGGAATTCAGTCCTTGGCTAAAAAAAAAAACACCCATTTATTTGGGCCTTAATGGCCCATTTTTTGTAAGTTTCTTCTTCATCTATATTTTTTTCCTGTTCAGAAAAGAAAGATCTAAAATAAAAAGAAATGAGATATTTTCCACCTATTAAGACTTTTAACTAAAAAAGCATGCAAGCAGCTATTTTTTTACTTTGTTTTTTCTCTTTAGTGTTTTTTCTTCTTAATTTACTTAAAAACCTAAAATTGTATACTGCTTACTTAAAAGCAAATACATAAGAAATTTATTATATCATCATGAAAAATAATATCTAAGCTCCAATAGAAATAAGCGCGTGATAAGTCATTTTCTAAACTTGATCATTATTTCTCAATTAAAACACCACCTAACACAGATGCGTGTCATAATACAGGCAACACAAAACCTGATTCAATTATCAGAATTACCTTTCATGAAAAATATTTTTTTTCATGAAAGCTTCAATGTTACATCCGACATGCCGAGTAAAGATATTGACAGAGCTATTTTGACTTCACGTAGCGCACGATCAATAGAGAAAAATGAAAAAGTATATAACTAGTGTGTTGTGTGAAGCAAAAATAACTTTGTCAATATTTTTACTCGACATGTCTCGTATATCTCATCTCCATGAATCCCTTCTTTTCAAGGCTTCTACAAACTTTTCATCTTTCAATAATTTTGTGTCTTAGTGAAGGAAACCAGCTCAGAAGTGGTACCAGGCTACCCCAGCCCAGTACCGGTCCAGATCATCAATTTCTCAGTCTTGAAAAAGAACTGTATATGTATAGTGCTAGAAAATTATAATCTGTTATAAGATTTTGGTAAAATATGAATTAAGAGTTTACTAAGACCATCAGTGACATTTTTTTTATATAACTAAAACAAAATCAAATTAGAGATTTCAAATTGGTGTGTAACAGGATGTGTACTGGCACCCATAATCCATATCCCTTTTTTTATCACATTAATTAAGTGCATTAATTATCTATTATTGAAATTCATCTGACCGTTACACCTTTTTTTATATCTATATTATAGCGTTTTAACATTTATGAGATGACATGCCCATTATTTTTCAGAACTTTATAAAAAGGTGATGTAGCTGCTGTTTCAGGTATAAAGAAAATGAAATTATAAAAAAAAATGAGAAAAACCTACAATACTATTAACCGCAAAAAGAAAAATGAATTATGCAAAGTTCTTGAAAGATATATAATAATTATATTCCAAACCTTAATAGCAGCAATGGATCAATATGGTGGCAAATACTTCTTTGATTAAGGTAATATATATAGATCCTAATATTCAGACTTCTGCTTTAAGCTAGTGTGCATTTTCTGCAACACCCCTCCTAATATTTAAATTAATAACAAGAGCCCAATATATGGAAGAATATTTGCACCAAGGCCCCTTAAGGGAGACATTGGTAATGAGGATTTTTGAAGGGCTGTTCACCAAAATTGGAAGGAATTCGTATCCTCTGCATTACTCAAATTTTGAGTTAAGATCTGAACCGTCCTATTGAGATCCGCACTAATATTAAAGTGCACTTGCGTTATAGGAGTGGACAGGATTGGTCCGAGTTCTGATCGTACGGTTCATAAATTAACTCAAACGGTGCGTTAATGCAGAGGATACGTATTCAATTGGAAGGAGGGTCCAAGTTTTCTTCTTATTTTTTTCACAATTTACAATTATAATTTACAGTATGAAAAATCAACAGTATATAAGGCTACAACAAACGCAATATAGTTTGAGCAACTGATCTTGTAAAATTGAGAGGGGCTAATTAATTAAATTACATCTCACAATCATAAAAAGAAAAAGAATCAGAACTCTATCAACAATTGTTATGAAAAATACATACTGTTAAATTATACAAAAGGAAGGAAGAAAAAAGAAACAAAAAGAAAAGAAATAGAAATAGAATTTCAACCTCAAACAAAATCTCCAAACCAAGAAAAATCCCTCTATGTCCAATTATATATATGTATTAAATATATACTATGGTAGTATGGTATATCATAATTTATGGAAAACTGGCAGTGGCAGACCAAAAAATTAAATTAGAAAGTAAAATGAAAACACAAGCAGAAATCAATATCTAAAATCCAACCACCTTTTCCTGCTTTATATCCTCGATTTGATACCGTGATAAGTCGAGCTCGATTAAATTGTCTTCTTCATCCCCAAATGAAAATTCAATCAATTGATCATCTTCCTCAATTTCCTGCTTTTTATCGTCATCATCGGATAACCACATTGCATATTCCAACCATCTCTCAAATCCATTGTCTTCTTTGGAAATTTCGGAATCCTTTTCTTCTATTGAGTTTTCAGATTCGGTTTCTTCACCTTCATACTCTTCATATATTATATCAAGCGGCCTTGCGATATCGAAGAATTGTTGATCTGATATCAAACTCCGCCAACACGTCTCTGTGGGTGTAACATCCTTAATTTCCTCTATGGTTTCATGAGGGGGAAGGGAATGATTTGTTTTAGGTTGTGGGTTTGGTTGTGACGGGGTCGAACCGAATCGAAAGAGCAAGAAAATAAGAAGAAGGGAAGAGAGAAAGGAAGGAGATATGAGAAAGGATGCAAGGGGTCTTGGGAGGTAGAGAGAGGCCAAGAGAGAAGTTGTGAGAATTATTGAAAAAATGTGGTGAATATCTTTAGTTGATATTTTTTCTTGGTTTTTATGTGATGATTCCATTTGTGAGATTGAGTCAGTGGAAGAAGGTGACATGAGGAATTAAAGGAGGGTATAACAAGAAGGGTTAGTTATATATATCATGCCAATAAAGTTCACACGTGCATGGGATCATATTAAAAAATAATTATAAGCGATTCAAGAATAAAATGATGATGTATTCCTTTAGGTATTTGAGAATTTGAAATGTATTGTTGTTTATCATAGTAAATTTTCTACATCTGTTATTTACACTGTTTATACTTTAAAAAGAGTGAGCCTATGGTGCTATGCATAGCATGGATAGCTAGTGTACTACGGCTCAATATGGTACTTTTTAAAATCCTAACGGTCGATCCAACCGTTCAATGTGATAATCATATGAATATGTACTTGCAACCTAAATTTTATATTTTTTCGAATTTTTTTACTATTTTTTTAGATAGGTAGAAAAATCAGTGTTTTCTGAAAATTCTGGACCATCAAAATTCTACCTATCTAAAAAAATAGTAAAAAAGTTCGAAAAAATATAAAATTTAGTTTGCAAGTACATATTCATATGGTTATCACATTGAACGGTTGGATCGACCGTTAGAATTTTAAAAAGTACCATATTGAGCCGTAGTACACTAGCCATCCTTGCTATGCATAGCACTATAGGCTCACTCCTTTAAAAAAAAATACTTATACCTGATGACAAAAATATTGATTTTTTAAATAATAAGGATAGTCATTTTTATAATAGATTGTTTATACATAATATTCAAAAGATACAAATATTTTTGTTATCTGGTATAAACATAAAAAAAAAAAAAAAAACTTTTGAACTGAACTGGTAAGATTGCAGTTATCACCACATATCTGTCTTTGCATGGTAATTTTATTAAGCCTACATAAAAAATGACAGTGAATGAATCAAGCTAGATATTGAATAGGAGTCAAAAGGTTGAAGGTGGAGATTGGATCTTCATAAAAGTGCCTTTACCAAACTCTATCACTTTCAGAGCACAGATTCATTAATTCCTCTCTATTATTCCACCTTTACCTAGCCAAAAGATTTTTGTCCCTACATGAGATAATCTAAGGTCAAGTATTTTAGTCTAATTTGTATATCACACATATTTATGGGACTCCTATTGAACAATTTAGAATTTATTTCACTAGTTGCAAGTTTGTTTCAGCAGGGAACAAACATGGGCAGACTAGAAAATTAAGATTGAGAAGGCTGGATCCATAAGTATCATGTAATTTTATTTTACGAGGAGGATTACAAGTAATATATTTTCAACAATTAAAAATTTTAAATAAAAAGATCTATATATAGTTATATACCATAACATATACAACAACCTAACTTGCTTGACCCTTTTTTCTTTGTCAAAAAAAAAACCTAACTTGAGCATGAAAAAAAAAATCTTAATTAAATTAAACTTCCCTGTTAATATTACTTTCAATTTTCCCTATTTATTTGAATATTACTGCACATGGTTATGCAAAAATGACCATACAGCATGCAAAGATATCAGTGTTAATGTAAAATAATTCACTATTTCTAATTTTATCAAACAGGGCATATACTTCTGGATCCAATTGCTAGGTACACAAAACACTACAAAGAAGTGATACAAAATAACTTAAGATTTAGCTCCATTATTTTTTTCTCCTTTGGCAAGAATAACCTATAATATATAATTTACAAGAAAGTGGAAAGAGACAGACATGCATGCATTTTAATTGGAGAAATAGTACCAAGGGGACCAAAAATGCTTTTGATTTGTCACAGCTAACCATTTATTTGGGTTGTTGATGTGTGTTATTGTACCCTTTCTTATGAATTACACAATGCCACAAATATGTTATATTGCACACATTGTACTTTATTTAACATTATCATGAAATTTACTAGCTGGTACCCGTATGATTGTTTATTGCTTCTGAGCTAAAGTTGTTATTGATTATTGTTTTCTACCTATATAAAAATAAAATAAAAAACAGTAAACAATCCAGAGATATTTTCATTTTCTACATAGCTCAATTTAATAGATATGGAGATAATGTTTTTTACAACATATCTTCATTTTCTACCTAAAATGTAAAATTTGATCTACAAGTACATTTTCATATGAAGATCAGATTGAACAGTTTAGATATTTAGACTTTGAAAACAGAAATATTGGTTTATAGCGCTTTGCATAGTACCATAGCCCTACTCTAGTTTAAAAAAGAAACAAAAATTGGTAAATTGTCCAATAACTTTTTTTATAAAGGAATAGTTAGCTTCTTTTTCTTTCTTAAAGAATGAGTATATATTAAAGAATACTTTTTAATGGCTTCAAAAACCACCTTCATTGTTTATATCTTAGGATCATGATAAAGCTCAGATAAAGTCAAAAAAAAAAATATAAACCATCAAATAAATGGACTAGCTAGGTTATGTCCTTTGTTGAGGGGGCCATTTAAAGTAAGCAATAAAAAGCTCTTTATCACATACCAAAAGAAAGAAAGATACAATCAATGGAAACAGGAGAACATGCAGTTGTTGGGAAGTGGCATGGTCTCTCATCCAAATCCAATGAAATAGTTTACATGGCCTAACTCGAACCGAACCATATAATTAAAAATGGACGTCTTACATCGATTTGAACTATCCGATGATTTGTCAGTACTATTGCAGGGGAGCTGAATGCCTGAATCCAGTGATAATCTCCTTGAAGGTTACATGATTCAGGCCAAGCGAGAGAAGAAAGGTCGGTGTCTTGATTTTGACATATGGAGGAAAATTCGACGATATGGTCCACCAGTAAACTGAAAACATTGTATGATCTAATATTCTCTGTACATTAAACCCCAAGTCAGTTGATTTGCAGTGGCTGACAGCCAGGCCCCACATGGTAATTATTACCATGTTGAGTGTCATTTGTCACTAGCAGTAGCAATAGGACATAAGGGGTTTATATTTTTAGATTCATACTGACAATCATCTGATCAGAAATGTTATCAATACCTGAAATATAAAAAATCGAACTGGATCTCAACCCGAAATTTGCATCCATAGTGAAATTTGTAACTCTGATTACTACCGGATTGAATGAAAAAAAGTTGAAAATATTGGAGAAAAGATTCACAAAACATTACATTGAAGTAAAAAATTCAAAAACAGTCCATATGTTTATTGAAACAAAACATTCATAAATATTCCATAAACACTGCCTACATGAGCACATGTAATACTATATCTCTATACTGTATACCTACCTAACTATGGTACCGAAAGTACTAGACTTCTTCAATCATCTCATTTAAGCAAACCTAATTCCATGAAGTACAACAGCAAACCTTTCCTAATATAAACCTACACTGTGGAAACAAAAAACATATACATATGCTCTCTAATGTTTACAATAATTTACACATACACACCTCTAATCATCATAATTTAAGAAAAGATCGACCGCAAGACTAGCCAAGTTTTTACCCTCATTTCGCGACCTTGCAACCCTGTGTTGCATTGGCGCATTAGGGGCATCTTCGTAATTATCAGAAATATCGAGCCACTTAAAGGTCCGTTTTGTTGGAGTGCTGTACAAATGATGTATTTTCCTGGCAATCAAAGCCTGCAAGGGAGAAAAAGAAAATGCTTTTAGATGTTAACTCGAAATTGGTGCAAATGTATCCACTGAAAATTACATATATGCATTTCTAAAAGTATCAGGCTTCTCGAAACAACTATTACAAACTCAATTTGGAATTGATTGGTGTGGTTAGAACCAAATGTAGGTGATTGGTACCATGTTGAACTTATCAGTTGATATATTCCAATTAATTTGGTGCCAAAAAGAAGTTAGCTAGCTGGTAGACATACCCCCATAATGCCTTAATTAAATGCAGGGCGGTTGCTTATGCCTGTCAGGCAATTGACACCTTATGATAAACCAGCAATTCGGTATTTGGTACGGTCACCGAACAGCTGTTCCTTTTGAGAAATGTTTATTGATTAAAAGAAGTAATACATACCGCTTCGCTAACTGTCTTAGATACCACAAGCAGCTGCCCCAAATCACTACTATCCACCTTGCACAAAACCTTTACCTGAAATAATTAATAGAACAAAACATTACACCAGATATCTAGATAATATACATTTAGTTGAACAAGAGTTTTAAGGAATTAACAATTACCAGCATATCTTTGGGTAATGATTCGAGCATGTTGAATTTCTCGATTTGAGGTCTCCGACTCCTACGCTTCTGTGGGAAAGTAACCGGAGAGAAGAGACCTGAGCAATTGAAGCTATCTTGTGTAACTACAATCCTTTTCCTCCCCAAAATTCTCGTATTTTGAACTAATTGGAACGATTTCTCCTGATCAATGTGCCCAATTGCCATATTTTAACAATGCTTCACACAAAAATTCAAATTTAGTTTCCTGTAGACTAGAACCTGGAATGAAGAAAGAAGAAATTAAAAGATCAGTACTTTTCCATTTCAGTTGAATTTGTACACTCTTTGATCAAACTAAACTAGCTGAATGTAAATTATTAGGATAAATCAAAAGAGTTAAACCTCACTATTCATTTCTCACACAATAAAGCTTACAAATTATATAAAGGGAGATACTAATCACTAGAGGGATACAAAATCGAAACAAAAACAAGAAAGAGATGAACTGGGGTAATGTCGAGTACCTTTAAAACTGAAAATGAAATCTTTCTTCCTGTTTCGCTGCTCCCCCTTTGTGAAGTGTGTGTGTGTGTGTGTGGTGTGTGTGCTTTGAGAAAACGACTGTTGCGTGTAATTTACCTCGTCAGTTTATATAAAGGACCTCATTGGTGTAATAAATATATAAAAATATCTGAGGGGCTTTTCATGGAAAGACCTGGAACCGCCGCCACGGTTCCAAAACCGGGTCGTAATTGGCGAATTATCTCTACCCAATTAGCGTGAAATTGCTTTGCTCACTTGGAATAGATACACACCAATAATGTAAAAAATCTGGGCTGCACATCCAATCGCAGCGCTAATCTTGATGCAGATTTTAACGGTGTCGATCTATGTGGAGTAATTCTGGTGTTTTTATTATGGTACATAAGCGGACAAGCAAAAAAATCAAATTGAAAATTTTAAATTCCCGCCCAGTGCAAGCGCGTGGTCGCTGGCCAACCGCGTGGATCGGATGGTCACTAATTGAACGCCGCGTGTCTTAAAGGACACGTGTTGAAATCTGGAGACAGCAGGAACTAGCCGTTAGAGAAGGAAAGGGATACGTGGCGAGTTGTGTATGGATAAACTGGAGACGGATTCGGATCTAATACAGGGTAGGTCGGTGGTTTACTGGTGATGTCGGTAGCTTACTAAGTAAGCTATTCGGATTTTTGTTGCCTCAAGTTTCGGATCCTCTCCAGTTATTGCAAACAGGGTAATTGTCCGAGTAAAATTTGTCACAGAGTAGTTTTCACTTCATGCAGCGCAGAGATTATAAAATCGAAATAGCACTGCATATGGTTGGTGCACTGTATGAAGCCAAAATTACACTGTTAGAATGTTTACCCTCTGAACTGGAGATGAGCAGAGATGCATTGGATTCCTATCTGTGTTTACATAGGATCCTCTGTCAAAAACAATTTTAACCAGAAAATTCAGGATGCTTCCGTTTTATAGTGAAAATCAATTTTGATTTTAGATCTGTGCACGTTTGAGGTCTGCTGTTTTGTTTTCTGCATTCATTGTTTATGTTTTCTTCTTATCATTATTCCTTTCTGTAGTACAAATCAGGAACAGCAGCTTTGTAACATTCAAATGCTTTTTGTAAATAGAGGAGGGATCCGATTACTACAAAGTTACCACAATTATTTTTTACATTTTCAAAGTCCAAATTGTCGATTCAAACCGTTCAACATGATCTCCACAATAAAATATGCTTGCAGATCAAATTTTACATTTTTTTGAATTTTTTTACTATTTATTAAGATAGGTACAAAATTCAATGGTCTGAATTTGACTAGTTTTTGCACCTATCTTAATAAATAGTAAAAAAATTCAAAAAAATATAAAATTTGATCTGCAAGAACATTTATTGTGGAGATCATGTTTAACGGTTTGGATTGACGATTTGGACTTTTAAAATGTAGAAAATAGTTGTGGTAACTTTGTGGTAACTCAAAAGTGTTGTAATCGGATCCCTCCTCTTGTTAATATTTTGTATCTGTCAAAATCTGAATACAGATACAATTACATATGGATTAAATCAATACTAGCATCTATGTTCATATCATCATAAAATAATTAAAAATTATCACTTAAATGCACCACAAATATGAGCATAACATGGATGTTAATGTGGATTTCAATTTAATATTTTGTCAGATGGTAACAATAGGACTAATTTTGTATAATTTGAAAACTTTATATATTAAAAATAAAAATAAGATATTTAAGGACCATTTATATATGATACTTCATAATTACAACTGGTTTGTTCTGGCCTCAAGGCCTCCGTGGAGTTTTTCAGTATTTTCGTAGGTTTTATATCTAAAAAAAGGTGTTTGGTTTGCACTATAGACTATTTCAGGGGATAGAAAGATTTTAAAAAATATAATACCAAAGAATATCATTTCAGAAAATATACTATTATTATGTTTGATTTGCGCATGACTACTGTTTTCAGCTAATTAGTGCTTACCTTATTACCTGTAATAATTGTCTTATGAGTGAGGTTATGGTACTACGTATAATTCAAACTGTGGATCAATATTATTGTTTTTAAAGTTCAAATAATCGATTTGAATCGTTCAACATGATCTTTTTTGAAAATGTACTTGCAAACAGGGGCGGATCTACATGGGTCCAAGGCAGAGCAACTGCCTTCCTTGGATTTTGAATTTTTATAGAAATTTATAGGCCCTGACCGACTTTGCCCTCCTTTGCAATCCCCCCTCTGGAATTCTGATTTGTAATTTGGGTTAAATTTAGAACTAAAAATTAGAATAAATTCTTTGAATTTTGATTGATAATTAGGATTAAAAGTTTGAGCAATGAAAATATAAGTCGGAGCATTGAAAATTACAAGTTAGAGCATTGTTTTTTTTATCTAATATATGATTAGCTAATGGGTTTAAACCAGATTCACTATTTTCTTGCCCCCGGTGAAAATCCTAGATCCGCTCCTGCTTCCAAACTACATTTTACATTTTTTTTATGTACATAATTATTATTTTTCAATGGTGTAGAATCTTTAGATTAAGTGATTTTCTACTTATTAAAAAATAGTAAACAAAATTTGAAAAAAATATTAATTTTGATCTACAAGCCAATACGTACTATGCATAATACCACAGCACAGCACAGCCCTGACTCTTGTCTCCTAGTATCTCCTCATCCATAAAACTTGGTATTTCCAATTCCTGTTAACAAAAGTCCCAAGTTGTATATTGACTTGATAAACTATCAAATAACACTGAAATTACACAAAATTTAATACATAATCAATCTATAAATACCTAATTTTTCTTATTCAAACGTATTTTAATTAGTTTGAAAGAAAATCTATGGATAGATGTAATACTAACCTATTTGGGCCAAATGTGGGCCTCACCAAACATTAACCGAAATGCACACAATGCCATATAATTTTCAAACATAATTACCATGGCAGCTTCTGGCCAGGGCCTAAAAAAAAAAAAATTCAAACACAACAAAAAGACAATTAGATATTTGGTCGTTATGAACATGACGACCACTAGTGTTATTGTACATTTTTTTTTTTCTTATATAGCATTGAGCAATATTTAGACCTTTAGTTCGGAATGTTAATGCTATCCTTTTTTTAAAGTGATGTCTTTGCCCCTTTGTCTCCTTTCCTTTTTATATTAGCTGCCGATACCCTTTGTAAGATTTTTCATAAAGGTAGACAAGCAAATAGAATTGTAGGGTTAGGCCCACCTTGTTTAGAGGGTAAAGCTATTACTAATTGTCATTATGCCGATGACACCATTCTATTTTTCAAAGCTATGCATGACAATGTGGCCTCAGCTTGGTGGGGATTGATCAGTTTTGAAGCACTTTCGGGTATCAAAATGAATCTTACCAAAACTGAACTATACCCTATTAATGTTGAAGGAGATAACTTTGCTAGTACCTTTCAATGCAAATTAGGTTCATTTCCTTTACAATACTTAGGTTTGCCTCTAAATGATAGTCGACTTAATATTATTGATTGACAGTTTTTAATTGATAAAATAGGCAAACGCTTACCCAATTGGAAAGGAGAATTATTATCATTAGGAGGAAGGCTTACCTTAATCAACTCCGTTTTGTCAACCATTCCTTTATATACTCTTTCATTATACAAAGCTCCTAAAACAGTCCTTAGACAATTAAATTCTATTAGAAATAGATTCTTATGGCAAGGCACTACGTCTAGGAAAAAATATACATTAGTTAATTGGTCCTTAGCATGTATGTCTAAATGTAATGGGGGATTAGGGGTTTTAAACTTACAAGAAAAGAATATCTCTTTACTCTTAAAATGGTGGTGGAAATTTAATAATAGTCAATATTCAGTCCTATGGAAAACAGTGATTAGAGCAAAATATTACCTAGCTAATCCACTTTCGTACTCCTCTTTTTGGGACAGCATTATGCAATTAGATACTTTAGGTAACATGAGTGTAGCATATAATCCTAGCAGCCAATCCAATTTAGAATTTTGGAATGTAATTTGGTATGGTAATTGTTCATTATCCACTTGATATCCTCAATTATATAGAACCTGCTCAACTCAATATATTACCATCGCAACAGTAGCTCTTTCTCAAGGGAAGGCTATTAAATTTAGGCGACAACTTAATGGTATTTTAGCTCAGGAGTGGCAGGTACGAACTCTTTTCGGTTATTGAATACTGGACAGGTAACATGGATAAAAAATTTAAAGAGACTGCAATAGCTTGGCTGCCGGTGGATCTCAATGCCATTCCTCTACGGGTCTGGGACCCTGCTGGGAGGTATGATGCCCCTGCAGGTGGAGGGAGATACCTTACCATGAAGCCGTACCATGAGTTTTGTTTGGACTCCAAATTAGGGTCCTTATCTTACCATAGAAATATATAATGTGGTTTAGTTTTTAGTTGTTATTTTACAATTACTGTGTTTTGGTGGCATGTAAAACGCCGTGCGTTTGTGTTTTGCTCGGTGTTAGAGCGCTCTTGAGTCTAGTACTTACTGTCTAATATTTTGATTGTAAGTTAACTATCCAATTTCATGGAATGAAATGGGCATCATATGCCTTTTATCAAAAAAAAAAAAAAGTGATGTCTTTGCATTAAATTAGTTAGCTCTAATAATCGCATTCAATCTTTTTCATGCCTTGAAATATCAAATATATCAAATTATCAAAGCAATGGTCAAATTTCACAAATAGAATATCTGTTTTATACTTTTATGAGAAGCCGTCAGGTAGAGAATTCAAAATTCCATTAAAAATCATTTTATAAATATTTAAAATTAGAAAACTCGATTCTCATATTTACTAAAAAAACACAATAAATAATTAACTTTTGTGACTCAATCTCCTTAATTAAAATATATCTGCCTACGAACTATATAAAGAAAAAAAAAAAGGGAAGAAACATTCTTGAATTTAGAAATCGTGCTATAAAAACTAAGTACCAACCACCTTTAGCAGGTACGTCATTTTCTCGAAAGGTCTCTTATTAATTTTTTTAAGTTTCAAAAACGCGAATTTAATAGACAAACAAACTACAAAATACACGTCAACGAGAAAAGAAAAATCAATTTAAAAGGAAAACAAGCCTGGCGTTGGCTGGTGTCTCAAAATCCAAGCTGGTACACCGTCGCCTATCGAATTCAAATCCTCGAAAATAATTCAAATTTTAAGTTTAGATCCAGACCGTCCGATCGGCTCTAAATGTAACCCCAGGCATTGCACTTCGGTCCAGATTGATCCGGACTCTGATCGGACGGTGCTCATTTAACTCAAAATTTGAATTACTATAGGGAATCTGGAACCCCATCGCCACTACCACGTTTTTCTAGAATTCGTTTCCTCTGCATTAACTCAAAAAATAATCTTTTGAGTTAATGTATATGGACCGTTCGATTTGCTTTAAAATTCGTGTGAACTAGATCTACACTAATATTAAAGAGCCCCTGAATTATTGGCTGTGACCGGATTGGCTCCGTTTACAATCAGACGGCCGAGATGCGTTAACTCAAAAGATGCTCTTTTGAGTTATGCAGACGATGCGGAATCGTTTTTCTATACTCAACCGACGCGTAGAAATGTAATCCAAGACCTAATCTACTATCTACCCGGTAAACCATAGGCACAGTTGAGCAGGTGGGACCGAATATCAGCATGTTTTATTCGTGGACTGAAGATTCTATTGGACCAAGCCAAACGAAGAGAACCTGCCCCTTCGGTATTCCCGTAATCCCGTCAGTGTAACTAATCCTGAACTGGGTCCCACTAAATGAAGTATAGAAAATGCTGCATACAAGCATAAACAAGCATTCCTCGTGGGTTCATGATTTTCCGTACTTGTCTCCGTGTAATTATTTCTTATCCAAAACGCTGTTATGTGGGACCGTAGACGGTAGTACGGTGCCTCCCAACTTGTACGGAGAAAATTGCGCAGGGAGATAATATACAGTTGTTAAGAAGGATTTATCCACATAAAATCTTTGTACAAAATGGAAAGAAATAAACACGTCATAGTTCTTTTTCTCTTCTAGTCTTTCGTTTCCCTCCTTTTCCTTCTCCGTATTTCCCTCTCCTCGTCTCTCTACCTTCGCCACCTCTGTGTCTCTCTCGCCTCCAATGGCGCCGCGTTTCTTCGCGTGCTTCAGCGGAGGTAGATCGAGACTTAGCCGCACCTCCTCGCCGGATGCCAACGCCACAGCCGACCTGACGGCTGAGGAGCAACGCCGCCTCGGTCCTGTCCTGCTCGAGCTCTTCTCCTCCCAGGGCTGCGCCACGTCACCCGAGGCTGAGGCGATCGCGACCCGTCTGACTCGACCTGATAAGGACTCGGAATCTGTGGCCGGCAACCTCCCTCCCGTGGTGGTTCTCGCCTTCCACGTGGACTATTGGGATTACAACGGGTGGAAGGATCCATTTGGATCCAGCGCTTGGTCCGTGAGACAGAAGGCTTATGTGGAGGCTTTGAGGCTTGACACGTTGTTCACGCCTCAGGTGGTGATCGGAGGGAGAACCGATTGCGTGGGGACAGATCTGGATAAGGTGGCAGAAACCGTCCGATCTGCACCGAGATTCACATCACCAGCAATGCAGGTCAGATTGTAATTCAACGTAGAAGGATTTCAGTGATCCTTCTCTGTATATAATAAGTTTATATAAATGCGAATATTTTCCTTAATTGCCCTCGGATTCAATGAAAAGGAACTTTATTTTTTCACCAATGGTGGAGTGCTATCTCAATTTGATTTATGTCTTCTAATGGTGGAGTCAGATTCATCTTGATTATCTGACCATGCCAAGCAATGTTGTGATTATAAAAAAAATTACATTTTTATTGATTCAGACCTCCATTGCAGAAGCAAAATAAAAGCCGAAAAATTAAGATGTTTTTTTTTTCTGTGAATTTTTCAGAAATGTTTTCAAGGCCCAGTTATGTGTTTAATTGTTTATTAATATGTAGTACATTATATCATGTAACCCATAACCAATAATCAATGAACTTCATTGGACTATATTTCTGGGGTTTTATAAATGACTGATAATAGCACTTCTAAATAGCAAAATAACCATCCACTAGGTTATGTTACACAATTTTGAATTATTCTTTTTACCTTCGTGAATTATTAGATTAGATTTCAACTTCAGCCTTTCTTGTCACCATCTCTGTTGTTTCTATGTATTCCACTAAATTCAATTTAATATCACACAAAACTTTGTTAATGATGTTTTGAATGAAAATTCATCATGCTGTGTTACAGCTAATCCCTTATATTTGCTTTAGTTGATGTTTCTACTCAGTACGTAGCTAATTTGTTCTATTGCTGTCTCTTTGTTTTACTAATATTTTGGTCCAGCTCCTGACAAATCTACGCATACTATAACCACAAAATCTGTAGGTCACATTCCAACGGCCAACACCTGAAACCCTACAAGCGACCTTCACTGGAAAACTAAACATGAAAATTGAAGCGTCAGTTGACATCATGGTGGCTTTTTACGAAAACGGCCTTGTGACTGACATCACAAATGGAGTGAACAACGGGCGTGTATTGCCAAACGACCACGTGGTTCGCCGCATGGAGAAAGCCATATCTGTGTCAGACTTGGCGCCCAAGAAGGCCATCTCGGCTACCGTGCAGGTGCAGCTGTGGGACGGATTTAACCCTGCCAAAACAGGAATCCTACTTTTTGTTCAAAATTCGGCACTTCAGGTACATTCAAATACTAATTTTGATTTAGGGCCTGCTTTTGGTTATAAATGTAGAATATTTACAGTTTTGCTAAAAACAAAATCAATTTGCAAAACTGACCCAAATACACATGACCTAATAGACTCCATCAAATGATTATAGCGAAGGGATGTTGACAATTAACTTAATTGGAGAATCATGACAACTAACATCAAAATTTGTCGAAATTGAAAAGTAAAATAATATATGGGTTTGTTATTTACTCATATAATCAACAAACCTACCATTGATTTTTATATCGACAATTATCATTTTTTGTTTTATTTTGATAAGGTTGTGCTGCTTGTTGCAATGGTGAATAAATTTCTGGTCAATGTAACTTATTCCATGATTATATTGCATCTGGGTTGAATAACTGAACAAAACCTTTAAAACAAGTTTATTAAATATTGAGTATAATATCCATATCCAGCTTGCAAACAGCTGTAATTCAATAGAAATTGGAAAAATGAGCTTCAGGGGAGTGCAGCAAATTTGTGAATATTTAACAGAATATTTTTCATCATAATAACCTAAAAGACGACTGTTATTTTCAAATATGTCAACAACTCTTGATTGTTTATTACAAATGATAAAGTTTTGGTGTATCTTGAACTAACAATAGATTATATTGCTGTTTTTCATAGAAAGAACACCTTGTTCAGATAAAATTTGTGGTCCTCGTCAAAACCGTACATTGATCTTTTTGGGTTTCAAATTTTCCCAATTCTTTTTACACATGCCGTACGATGATTATTAATAATGGCATGTGTATATGTTATTTTATTTTCATATATATATATATATTACCTAATTCTTTTTACTTTATGCTTCTGTAATCTTTTATTTGTTTTTCCTGTTGTATGTATTTTTCTGGTGAAATATCTTCTTCTTTACTAATTAAAAAGAGGTCAAACATATACACCGGTTCACCTACTATGAACTCGCTCATAACACCAATCCTGGCCTCATGTTTTAATTTCCTTTAATACTTTGCTTATATGCAGGTGCTAGGTGTGCAACAATTCAAGCTGCCCGAAACTATCTAATAAAGCACATGCTAACACGATGAAATGTCAGAACAGCAATATTCGACCAAGGTGTGTCCCACGATGATTTTTTCAATCTAGACTTGTACAAATTTGTCTATACAGTACCTGTAATTGCGTGAAATGGATTAAAATCATCTTGTGGAGGTGTTAATTCTCTTGAGTTCTCTCGATGGGGTTTTACATGAAGGAGGTAGTTTAAACAAATTGTAACTTCTTTTATATGTTGATTTATTATATTCTTTCAATCGATTACTTGCTATATCCTAACTTTCCACATGCCTTGCGGTTATTGACGAGTCCGGCTACTATAACACTAGTGTCATTTCAAACTAAATAACACCACATCTTAAACCATTGGATCTACTTTAATATTCGTGCAAGACACTAGTGTCATTCTAGCCTTATGTTGTATACGAATATTAAAGTAGATCCAATGGTTTAAGATGTGGTGTTATTTAGTTTAGAATGACACTAGTGTTATAGTAGCCGGACTCGTTATTGACTGTTACTGTTAAAAGTTGCATGAAGTTTCTAAAGCCTAAAATTGAAATTTGGTTAGATGTGGCTTTCATGGTACGAGCCTCGAAGTCTAATATGTCTTTACTAGTCAAGTGCCCATGCCCGTGCTTTGCAACGGGAAAACAAATTTTTTAGTTATCAAATATTTATTCACTAATTTTTAGATTATAAACTTACCATGTCACCAAAAATAGTTTTTGAATTTCTAAATTGCATGAAGAATGGCTTAAGAATATGTTTTTAATTTTATGAGTTACAGTGTAATGACAACATCAAAATAATGCAAATGATATTCTATTTTGCCATAACTCGAAAAGACCTCAGTAAAACAAATTAAATTAATTGATTTATTATTATAGTGTATAACATTAATCGGATTCCGGTGCAACTACATATAAAACACTACAGGGAATTATATTCCAATGAATGGAATTCCAATGAATGAACTATTTAATTTAATATTTAACAAATTAAATAATATTATGATAAAATCGTAAAACCAAGATGTTTTGGTAAAAAGAAAGATTGGATGCACGATTGGTTGTGTCATGTGTTAGGCATCAACGACAGAATCAACAATGCATCTAATGTTTACATGTCGTATGCACAGAGAGTTTGGCAAGGGGTTGAGGCTAGATGGGTTGTAGAATAGTCAAACTGGAGCAAACAATGAAGGCAACTTTGCACAAATCGGTGGAAGAAGTCTCTAATGCAGCATGGAAGAAGTTTGTACCAGTATTGTTTGTGTGTACATGCTGGTGCATATGGAAGCAGTGAAACCAGAGGCGGAGCTAAGAGGATTCAATGGGGGTCAATTGACCCCCATTTAATTTTAAAATTTTGTATTTATATTTATTTTTCTATATAATTTTCCTACTAGAAACAGAGTCAATTTCACGATATTCATAATATTTTACTTTAAACTATATTAAAAATAAAATATACATGCAAAGAATTTGAAAATAAATAGTTCAATTAACCCCATTCATATAAGGTGGATTCGCCTCTTTGGCTTGTGCTCCACAACACTCACGCGGAGAGGAACGGGAAGAAAGAGAAAGGAAGGAGGCAGCGCGCGGTTCCTTTCGCTATAGTGAAACTTACACCCCGATTTGGGAGGTACGAATTTGAGAAGTTTGTATAGCGCGTTAACCTTGCTACAGTAGCACGTTCCTTCCTTTTCCTCTCCGATTATCTTTTTTTGAAGCGGGTGAACGGCGTGGGCAGCCCGGGCGCGCGCGGAGCTTCGTTCCTTTCCTTTAATGAAAGGGGTTCCCCCTCTATGGAGCACAATCTTAAGAGAGGACAAGTGTTTGAATTATGTATGCGCAAAAATAGAAGGTGTCAATGTGCTATCGTAAAAAAAAAAAGGACCAACAGCCTAAATTTTTCTATTGAATTAAAAAAAAAGCTACAACTTTATTTTTCTATTTCAAGTCATTCGTTGGTGCTATGTATGTTACTTGAGATTCAAATGGTGAAGGTACAGTTAGGTACATGCTGGTACCAAAATGAAACTGTGAATTCGAATCAGTTAATTTTTATCTATACATTAAAATCTTGTGGAAAACTGAATTTCTATATTTTGATAATTTATCACTATTTTTAGATAGATAAAAAAATCATTGAATTGAATTTTTTTTTTTTACCATCTAAGACAATTATTTTTTTTTTCTTTTCACATATTGAAAAGAATAGAAAAAATGATAAAAAAAAAAGTAACGTCTGCAATATTTTAATATGCAAATAGAATTAAACAGTTCTAATCGATATTTGAATGCCAAACATAAAAAATTTAAGCAGTTACCATCAATTTGAATTCACATCCTCCCGGTACTGTAAAAGAGAATATTTTAGAATTATGGATCTGATCCGTTCTTTTTAACTTTACACGAATCTCAAAGCCCAATAATACTGGCTCCTACGATCGAATCTCAAAGCGGCTGAGAATAAATCTCAAACCGTAAAGTGAATGGAATCTTTTACACATATCAGAGAGGATACTTGTTCCATCAATTTAGTGTTATACATTGCATCGTAGATTAATTCTTGCTACATCATACTTTTGTTACTCGCTTATAAAATGCACCATAAACTAATTCTTCTTCTAGATTTCCGCACTTATCAAATGACTCTTAACTAATTAGGATGACAACTCACATGAAAAAAAAATGAATTATGTGTGGATAAGCATCTATATATATATATTGGTATTTTTTAAATGCTCATTAGATTCTTTTAAGATATCTGTTCAATATATTTCACATCAAAATATAATATAAATAAGAATAAAAGTAAGTAAATTTCATGATATTGAGAGCTCAAGTTAGAAAATATAACTAATGCAATTTTCATATATTAGATATTAGAGTGAACTAAACCATGATAATTATTTTTTTACTATTTGTTATGTTATAACTAGGCAGCCTAACAATACAGTTTCTTAGTTGGATCCACTTAAAGTGGCAGCATAGAAAAAACTCAGTGGAACTTTCAACTGGAAATTCAGGAATTCAACCTTTTGTTTTTGTAAAGTTTCAATCCATCAGTAAAGTGCAGATGGTAGAGTTCTATTGGTCCAAACAAGACCTATTATAGTCCACCTTTTGTAGGCTACGAAACTGTCCTTCCTGATGCAAGTTCAAATTGTGCCCATATTGAAATTAGTTCTGAGTGTATCAATTGAAGGAATAATTGCACCTAACCATCTGGGTACTATCAAAATGTCAAACTATATATATTAAGGATTTTGTTCATATATTTATATTATATTGAGTAGTTTAAATCAGTCGTTGGTATTCCAAAAATCCATGTTTAAATTAATAGAAAGGATATAAAATAATGCATGCTTAAAGAATATTACATTCTTGACTTAGCCATGTTGCATTCTTTTAGTTCCCCTTATAGAATACAATTACATTACAATAACTTATTCAGCGTCTCCAATCTCAATTTTCTAGTTTCACCTCTGCTGTGAATTTCTACTAACAACCAAGCTTCTTCTGAATTCTCGGAGAAATGGAGACAACTATACTATACAGGCTAAAGAAGGGATTCTCACGAGTCATGACAAGTAATTTTTTGTCCAATAATTCCTTCAGAAACTCAGTACACGAAGTAACACAAAATATCCGGTACACTATAAAGTAGACCGAATCAAATAATTCGAATCGAATCTCCTGTGGCTGTGCCTTGTCTGATGTAGGGATGGGTCATGTGTGTGGCTGTGACAGTAGTGTACCGAATCAAACTTGAATTCGGTACATCAGTCAGGTACTTGTTATTTTTGAAAGAAAAAAATAAACAATCTCTTTTATTAAAAAGAATTCCTTGGTTCATACGACTTTAATTTGAGTGGAGAATTACATGTATTTTGTGGAATTAGGATATAATATGGATGAGTAATAATAATAGTTTCTTCGTGTACTGAATTTTCTAGTTTCACCTCTGCTGTGAATTTCTAGAATAGAAAATTGAAAACATTATTTTTGTTGTTTCTAAATACTTTAATAATGGAGGAATGAACTATAAGTTAAATAAACTTTTCCCAGAACATAAAAGAAGAAACTTATTAAAGTATGAAAATCAAATTCCCTTCGTTGTTATTCATCACAATTCCAACGGGACGAGCTAATTAATCTATAAACAAATTAAAACAATATTATTTGACTTTTTTCGGGATTGAAATCCCGAGAAACCTAGAACTTGTTGCATCCGAATTCAACCATGGACATTTTTTATCCCTCTATTACTTCATATGTGTATCGTAAATACCCTTAGCAGGTGCTATGGTTCGTCCTATAATTCAACTTTTTTAGAAAATGGATGATATGAAGAGGTGTATTCTTGCAAATTTCGTAATCTATGTCGATGTTAAACTAAGTCTAATTGATGGATAACATGGTTTAGGATGGATGTGGAAAATAGGATCTAACTGGTTTTTAGAACAAAAATATCAGCTGTTTTTTTATAAACTTAGTTCAGAAATCCCTCCATGAGATATTGATGCTGTACTGGTAGATGATTTAAGATTGCTACTTTTAGTTAGGATTTACTTTGTCTCAAGTAGATCAGTTTTGTTTAGATAAGATTTGTTTGTTTTTTTTTATTTTATTGTAATATAGAAATAGGTAGTTTGGTTTCAGATTGCTGATGTATGTTTTGCTTTATTGCTGAGTAATTAGCAACTGAGGGCAAAAAAGTCATATTTGGATAAAATAAAGTGAGAAATAAAGTGAATTTGATGAAAATTTGGAAAAGACAATAATGGTGATATGATAAATGTAAGAATAATAAATCATATAAATTGATATTTCATTTCATAATCAATTCGGTACAATCATTGTCTTTATATAGGCGATTTTTAATTATATTTGGAATTAATTAAAATGATTTATATAGATCAGGTTAATTAATTTAGTTTTATTTATTTTATAGATAATAATCAGATTTAAATCAGTTTGTAAGTAAATTTTCCAACAATTTATTCTCCAATTATATCTTAAAGAGTGTTATTTATTTTTGATAATGCGGATCCTAGTTACATCGATACAAAGATCATCAACTATTTTGGGTATTTTGGGTATTTGATGATGGAAAATTGGGTTGGAAACCTATTTGAAGTCATTTGGACAGGACTCAGAGCTACTCCAAACCGCACGATCATATTTCATCAAGGTTGATTAAACTAATGTTAACAGAAATTTCTTTGACGTTAGTCCTCCTCTCCGTTAAATAAAAAAAGAAATGATCTTCCTATCTCTCTCTCGGTCAAAATAGGAAACTATATATTTTTCCCTCCATATGATTAAATTCAAATGTCTCATCAGTCATCATGGTAGGTGAATGTGGAGTCTACAAAAATATTTTGTCAATTTTAGATGAATTTTTTGTTTGATAATTTGAAAAAGTAGAGCATTTTATAAAATTTCCCTGTCAAAATTTAAATTTAATCTGAATCTTGTATAACTATTTTTTGATTTAATAATCAAATTTATAAATTATTTCATCCAATTAATTATTTAGCCTTTATTTTAGTTAATTAATTTACTGAAGTTTTAATTAGTTGTCATGTGTCAGACATCAACGACAACAATGCATCCAATGTTTACATGTCGTATGCACAGAGAGTTTGGCAAGGGGTTGAGGCTAAGATGAGTTGTAGAATAGTCAAACTGGAGCAAACAATGGAGGCAACTTTGCACAAATCGGTGGAAGAAGTCTCTAATGCAGCATGGAAGAAGTTTGTACCAGTATTGTTTGTGTGTACATGCTGGTGCATATGGAAGCAGTGAAACCAGAGGCGGAGCTAAGAGGATTCAATGGGGGTCAATTGACCCCCATTTAATTTTAAAATTTTGTATTTATATTTATTTTTCTATATAATTTTCCTACTAGAAACAGAGTCAATTTCACGATATTCATAATATTTTACTTTAAACTATATTAAAAATAAAATATACATGCAAAGAATTTGAAAATAAATAGTTCAATTAACCCATTCATATAAGGTGGATTCGCCTCTTTGGCTTGTGCTCCACAACACTCACGCGGAGAGGAACGGGAAGAAAGAGAAAGGAAGGAGGCAGCGCGCGGTTCCTTTCGCTATAGTGAAACTTACACCCCGATTTGGGAGGTACGAATTTCAGAAGTTTGTAAAGCGCGTTATCCTTGCTACAGTAGCGCGTTCCTTCCTTTTCCTCTCCGATTATCTTTTTTTGAAGCGGGTGAACGGCGTGGGCAGCCCGGGCGCGCGCGGAGCTTCGTTCCTTTCCTTTAATGAAAGGGGTTCCCCCTCTATGGAGCACAATCTTAAGAGAGGACAAGTGTTTGAATTATGTATGCGCAAAAATAGAAGGTGTCAATGTGCTATCGTAAAAAAAAAAAAGGACCAACAGCCTAAATTTTTCTATTGAATTAAAAAAAAAGCTACAACTTTATTTTTCTATTTCAAGTCATTCGTTGGTGCTATGTATGTTACTTGAGATTCAAATGGTGAAGGTACAGTTAGGTACATGCTGGTACCAAAATGAAACTGTGAATTCGAATCAGTTAATTTTTATCTATACATTAAAATCTTGTGGAAAACTGAATTTCTATATTTTGATAATTTATTACTATTTTTAGATAGATAAAAAAATCATTGAATTGAATTTTTTTTTTTACCATCTAAGACAATTATTTTTTTTTTCTTTTCACATATTGAAAAGAATAGAAAAAATGATAAAAAAAAAGTAACGTTTGCAATATTTTAATGTGCAAATAGAATTAAACAGTTCTAATCGATATTTGAACCAAACATAAAAAATTTAAGCAGTTACCATCAATTTGAATTCACATCCTCTCCGGTACTGTAAAAGAGAATCTTTTAGAATTATGGATCTGATCCGTTCTTTTTAAATTTACACGAATCTCAAAGCCCAATAATACTGGCTCCTACGATTGAATCTCAAAGCGGCTGAGAATAAATCTCAAACCGTAAAATGAATGGAATCTTTTACACATATGAGAGAGGATACTTGTTCCATCAATTTAGTGTTATACATTGCATCGTAGATTAATTCTTGCTACATCATACTTTTTGTACTCGCTTATAAAATGCACCATAAACTAATTCTTCTTCTAGATTTCTGCACTTATCAAATGACTCTTAACTAATTAGGATGACAACTCACATGAAAAAAAAAATGAATTATGTGTGGATAAACATCTATATATATATTGGTATATTTGAGATGCTCATTAGATTCTTTTAAGATATCTGTTCAATATATTTCACATCAAAATATAATATAAATAAGAATAAGAGTAAGTTAATTTCATGATATTGAGAGCTCAAGTTAGAAAATATAACTAATGCAATTTTCATATATTAGATATTAGAGTGAACTAAACCATGATAATTATTTTTTTACTATTTGTTATGTTATAACTAGGCAGCCTAACAATACAGTTTCTTAGTTGGACCCACCTAAAGTGACAGCACAGAAAAAACTCAGTGGAACTTTAATTTTAGCTGGAAATTCAGGAATTCAACCTTTTGTTTTTGTAAAGTTTCAATCCATCTGTAAAGTGCAGATGGTTCGTAGCGCTCAACGAAGAGGATGAATTCGAGTATTGAGCCCTCGTGTCTACACATCACTCCACCAACTAGGTTGCGAAATATAAGGTACCTCGTCAAATGTTAAGGCCGGCAAATGGGTCCAGGTCGAAGACCAATTTCTCAAGAGAAGGACGTCTCTCTCGAGAAGCTCTTATTTGGAACCACGCCATGAATAGTTTTCTTATTGATGAACAATTTGCTATTTATTTTTCTAAATAGTCATACACTCATATTTTTGTTAGATAAGCACTTTGCTAATATTTTTTTTCTTCTAATATTTTCCTAATTATTGTACGATTTAGCTTGTGCAATTAATGGATGGGTGAGATTTAATTCCCATGATCCGTTCGGATGGTAATTTGTATGAAATGGGATTGGGATTTTTTTCAATGCTTGCTTGCTTACTCGATTATTTGCTGATACCCCTGTTGAGAACTGTTGCCATGTTTATAACCTTTATATGTGTATTGAATTGCTGTAAATAGGTTCTACGTGGCTGAGCATTATGATCGAAGTTACTGTAATTGCTATTTGCACTTGTTCAATTTTGATCTAGACATGGCTAGCAATAATTAACTGCAAAATTAATAATTGGGTCATGTCGATGTTAAACTAAGTCTAATTGATGGATAACAAGATGGTTTAGGATGGATGTGGAAAATAGGATCTAACTGGTTTTTAGAACAAAAATATCAGCTGTTTTTTTATAAACTTAGTTCAGAAATCCCTCCATGAGATATTGATGCTGTACTGGTAAATGATTAAGATTGCTACTTTTAGTTAGGATTACTTTGTCACAAGTAGATCAGTTTGTTTAGATAAGATTTGTTTGTTTTTTTTTGTTTTATTGTAATATAGAAATAGGTAGTTTGGGTTTCAGATTGCTGATTTATGTTTTGCTTTATTGCTGAGTAATTAGCAACTGAGGGCAAAAAGTCATATTGGATAAAATATAATTAAAGGGAAGCGCTATTCTCTGGGCTTGTATTCAAATATCAGGGCACAATCCAATTTTTACCGTTATACCCACTTTGCCCCTAATTAATGCTTCCTGATTTTTTTTTTGTCTAAACTTAATTAATTGTTTCCACAAAACTATCTAATTAATAGGATAGCTGCCCACACTTTGATTTGTTGATATCTTTTTCTAAAAAGCCTATATGATTGATTTATTTAAATCTATGAAAAATATATATCATTTGATATTTGTATTGTTT
>JAJGRW010000893.1:23609-92619 GCA_025461045.1 Carex parvula | reverse complement strand
TGATATGAATCTACTAAGACTTAAATTATTATATGGTTTTATTTGCAATTCATGTGTGCTTTTGCAAACTTCACCTTGTGAAATTTTCTTATTAATTTTGAAGTGTTAATTTTTGCTGGTACTATTTACACGATAGTTATATCAAAAGGTTTCTAACTGCAATCTAGTTTGTTAAAAGATATATTTTTCATTTGTGAATTAAAAATTACAAAAACATTAGACTGAGAAATTAGAAAGATCGTTAACAAAAAAAATTTCCTTTGAAAAACATTTTTTTCCATCACGAAGATTTTAATGAATATGTATTACAATAATAAAATTTCTGAGAAATGCTCATTAATTAATTTTCAGAGTCTTAAAAAGTAAATAGATAAATCAAATATGTATTCATAAATAATTCATCCGAAATCAAAATTATTGTGAATTTCATAAATAATAATACGAGATCTGTGTCCGTATTATTTTTCAACATAATAACTTTTTGGGCTGAAATGGGTTTAAAAAGAGAATAAATTGGGCTGAAATGGGCTTAATTGGACTGATAGAAAGAGAAGCTTCCTAAATGGTTATATTATGGTGATTTCCATTTGTAACCAATTAGGCATATGTTGGTGTAATATATGGTTTGAAAAAAGCAAAAAAAAAAAACTTCCTACTAGCAAAATTTGACTTTCAAAAGTTTGAATTCATCTTCCATCCTACCATTCAAATAAAAACAATTTACAATTTTGTCCTTCCTACAATGTTTGGTGGATTGAGAATAGGTTATTCTTGAGAACAAGTTATTTGGAACAAGCTATTCGGTGTTTAGTTGGGTTAGAATAGCTAGAATAGAGAACCAAACTTGTTTGTTTTATTAAAATAAGCTTTCTCACAAAAATTAGAACAAGCTATTCTAATAAGACAAACGCTAATTTTTATTCTAGTTATTCTAAGATTGCAACCAAACATTTAGATATCTACCAGGAAATACTTGTTTACAACAAAACAAAAGGCAAAATACTTTTGTGATACCAATTTTGGATATATTTGATTGAAAATGATTTGTGTAACTTTCAAAACATGTCGGCCATTCAATTGTCAGAACAAAAACCTAACAACTCATCACATCCATGTCCCAGAAATAGACACTTGCCCATTCCTAGCTTCAAAAATATTTCAAAATATTATTCTTTTGTCAATTTTGTATTTAAAAAAATTACAAAAGATGCTTGCTATTCAAATAATTATACAATTATGTTATATTCACAATGTTTTTAGCATTCTACATAAAAAGTGAGCCCAGACCCAGTGAGAGTTGATTCTGATTACATGAGAAGTTATCAGTGGGAGCGCCACAGAAAATCCCCACAAGAGACAAAGTTAGGTCATCGGCCTGTACTGTACTTCAACCAGGAAATGGGACAAGGCTAGATACCACAAAATCTTGAATTGGGCCTAAATTAAATCTAAATATTGTGGTTTTAAATACACATGGTATATTCAGTTCCTACATATCTAATACAGCCCACAAACACACCCTCCAATCAACGTGGCCTCTATCCATCCCAGCACCAACACTTTTTCACAAGGCACTTTTGCATATACCCCTACAACTAGGGGTGATTAATGAGCGAGCATGAGCAAGTTGGGGTATGCTCATGCTCGGCTCATAGCTTAATAAGCGAGTTAGAGCGAGTTGTTAAGCATGTTGTTAATGAGCGAGGTTGCTGAGCGAGTTACCGAGTTGTTTAAATACATCATTCAAAAATTAATTTTCATTTATAGAATTTAACAAATGTTCATAAGCAAATTAAACAATACATAATTAACATAAGATTGTCCATAAGCAAATTAACAACACAAAAAAAAACTATCTTCTTGTCGTTCTCACGACTTGTCACGTACCTACAATTTGCATTATCAAAACAATAATAAAAATGTAGAATTTAGAAATAACAGTAACAAAATGAATGGATTACTCACAGAATGGATATAACATAATTTAGAAATATACTATTCTAGAGATTAGTGGGCAGGATTTGTGTAACTAATTTCTTAAGAGCTAATGAGCGAGTTATGAGCGAGTTGGGGTATGCTCATGCTCGGCTCATTAAGTTAATGAGCGAGTTGTTAATGAGGGAGTTATAGCGAGAGTTGCTAATGAGCGAGAGTTGTTAATGAGCATTTAGTGAGCGAGTTATGAGCGAGTTACGAGTTGTGAGCGATTTACTCACCCCTACTACAACAATCTAAATTTAATAAGTTTTTCTCTTCTTAAAGCTGGAATAAATCTCTTGCATGATGTGACAGTGCCATATTATTGGGTTGGGTGTGAGTATTATGATTTATGAAGCAAATCAGTACTTTAATTTTAAAATAGTAATGAGTGCACATAATATGTGAATTGAATATTTACCAGGGGTATGTAAGTAAATTTAGAGTATTTCCTGGGAATGGATGATGACTCTTCATGTTTCCTGACCTTTTGGAACTCACTTATATATACACACAAACCCTATCTTAAAATACTAACAATAAAGAGAAACCTAAGCAAACATCATATACTTTTATGGTACACTTATTGAGAGGATAAATTTACAAAAAATAGTAAGAAAATGCTGGAATCCAAGGCAGTAATAGGAGAAACCGACATGCTTCAAACGATGCAAACTGACGCTCTCAAGTTTGCGGGAAAAGCCCTCGATGAGTTCGAGGCCTCCGATGCAACCGCCATAGCCCGTTTCATTAAGAAGGTATTGTGGGTCCCAGCAAAAACCATAAAGAAACATCATGTAACTTTGATTTAACTTTCTTTAATATGTTCAAATTTTAAAATGAGTAGTAATTTATGTGAATAATCATATAACAGTATAACACTCTTGGTATACTTAACATGGTATATAACCTAGATCCATATATTATCGCAACAATCGTTTCGTTAATCGCATATACTAATTATTAACATATTATTGTGCCTTTTTCTTAACAAATCATGTACAATTATCATTGCAGGAGTTTGACAAGGTGTATGGGCCCGGATGGCAGTGTGTGGTCGGTACGAATTTCGGTTCATTTGTAACCCATCATTTTGGTTGCTTCATCTCTTTCGGCATAGGAAGCCTCGACATCTTGCTCTTTCGGGTTGGGGCAAACCTGGAGGCTGACACTAGACGCTTTGTGGCCGTGGAAGCCGTTAATGCTTAATTATTTTTTCTTTCGAGTAATGGATCCTTTGTTCTTTTTCTTAAAAAAAATAAAAATATGTATATTAGAAGAAAAAAAAAATTATTGTTGGTTTAGATCCTTGTTTGATGTTTCTCTTATAGTGTGGGAATGAGTACCCTCTTAGGTACTGCATATTGCATGTATATATATGAGTGAATTCCAGTGGAGCGATTTGAATTTGAACTTACCTTGGATGTACATGGGTCTTTATGATTCGTTCCATATTAAAATAAACGGTCTGGATTTCATTGTACCAGGTCAAGTACCTGACTAGATGTGAATTCATAGCGTGGTGTTTGTTAGGAGTTAGGAGATGAGTGGAACCCATTTCACAGTAGCAATTGACAAGTAACAACTTAAGCGGACCACACAATGAATGCCAATTAAAGGATGAATTTTTTTTCTCTTTTTTATTTTCACTTTCCTTTTTCTGTTAATCCGTTTCTATTTTTTGTTTTTGTTTTGTTTTGTTTTATTTTTCTCATGTTTTTTGTTTGATATCTTCATTTTGTGGGAATTCAGTCCTTGGCTATAAATAATGGCCTATTTTTTGTAAGTTTCTTCTTCATCTATATTTTTTCCTGTTCAGAAAAGAAAGATCTAAAATAAAAAGAAAATGAGATATTTTCCACCTATTAAGACTTTATTTCTCAATTAAAACACCACCTAACACAGATGCGTGTCATAATACAGGCAACACAAAACCTGATTCAATTATCAGAATTACCTTTCATGAAAAATAATTTTTTAATTAAAGCTTCAATGTTACATCCGACATGCCGGGTAAAGATATTGACAGAGCTATTTTGACTTCACGCAGCGCACGATCAATAGAGAAAAATGAAAAAGTATATAACTAGTGTGTTGTGTGAAGCAAAAATAACTTTGTCAATATTTTTACTATCTCCATGAATCCCTTCTTTTCAAGGCTTCTACAAACTTTTCATCTTTCAATAATTTTGTGTCTTAGTGAAGGAAACCAGCTCAGAAGTGGTACCAGTCCAGATCATCAATTTCTCAGTCTTGAAAAAGAACTGTATATGTATAGTGCTAGAAAATTATAATCTGTTATAAGATTTTGGTAAAATATGAATTAAGAATTTACTAAGACCATCAGTGACATTTTTTGTATATAACTAAAAATCAAATTAGAGATTTCAAATTGGTGTGTAACAGGATGTGTACTGGCACCCATAATCCATATCCCTTTTTTTTATCACATTAATTAAGTGCATTAATTATCTATTATTGAAATTCATCTGACAGTTACACCTTTTTTCAGAACTTTATAAAAAGGTGATGTAGCTGCTGTTTCAGGTATAAAGAAAATGAAATTATAAAAAAAAAATGAGAAAAACCTACAATACTATTAACCACAAAAAGAAAAATGAATTATGCAGCAATGGATCAATATGGTGGCAAATACTTCTCTGATTAAGGTAATATATATAGATCCTAATATTCAGACTTCTGCTTTAAGCTAGTGTGCATTTTCTGCAACACCCCTCCTAATATTTAAATTAATAACAAGAGCCCAATATATGGAAGAATATTTGCACCAAGGCCCCTTAAGGGAGACATTGATAATGAGATTTTTGAAGGGCTGTTCACCAAAATTGGAAGGAGGGTCCAAGTTTAATTTCTTCTTATTTTTTCACAATTATAATTTACAGTATGAAAAATCAACAGTATATAAGGCGACAAACAAACGTAATATAGTATTATAGTTTGAGCAACTGATCTTGTAAAATTGAGAGGGGCTAATTAATTAAATTACATCTCACAATCATAAAAAGTAAAAGAATTAGAACTCTATCAATATGAAAATACATACTGTTAAATTGTACAAAAGGAAGGAAGAAAAAAGAAAAGAAGAAAAGAAATAGAAATAGAATTTCAACCTCAAACAAAATCTCCAAACCAAGAAAAATCCCTCTATGTCCAATTATATATATGTATTAAATATATACTATGGTAGTATGGTATATCATAATTTATGGAAAACTGGCAGTGGCAGAGACCAAAAAATAAAATTAGAAAGTAAAATGAAAACACAAGCAGAAATCAATATCTAAAATCCAACCACCTTTTCCTGCTTTATATCCACGATTTGATACCGTGATAAATCGAGCTCGATTAAATTGTCTTCTTCATCCCCAAATGAAAATTCAATCAATTGTTCATCTTCCTCAATTTCCTGCTTTTTATCGTCATCGTCAGATAACCACATTGCATATTCCAACCATCTCTCAAATCCATTGTCTTCTTTGGAAATTTCGGAATCCTTTTCTTCGATTGAGTTTTCAGATTCGGTTTCTTCACCTTCATACTCTTCATATATTATATCAAGCGGCCTTGCGATATCGAAGAATTGTTGATCTGATATCAAACTCCGCCAACACGTCTCCGTGGGTGTAACATCCTTAATTTCCTCTATGGTTTCATGAGGGGGAAGGGAATGATTTGTTTTATGTTGTGGGTTTGGTTGTGACGGGGTCGAACCGAATCGAAAGAGCAAGAAAATAAGAAGAAGGGAAGAGAGAAAGGAAGGAGATATGAGAAAGGATGCAAGGGGTCTTGGGAGGTAGAGAGAGGCCAAGAGAGAAGTTGTGAGAATTATTGAAAAAATGTGGTGAATATCTTTAGTTGATATTTTTTCTTGGTTTTTATGTGATGATTCCATTTGTGAGATTGAGTCAGTGGAAGAAGGTGACATGAGGAATTAAAGGAGGGTATAACAAGAAGGGTTAGTTATATATATCATGCCAATAAAGTTCACACGTGCATATATGGGATCATATTAAAAAATAATTAGAAGATTCAAGAATAAAATGATGATGTATTCCTTTAGCTATTTGAGAATTTGAAATGTATTGTTGTTTATCATAGTAAATTTTCTACATCTGTTATTTACACTGTTTATACTTTAAAAAATACTTATACCTGATGACAAAAATATTTATTTTTTAAATAATAAGGATAGTCATTTTTACAATAGATTGTTTATACATAATATTCAAAAGATACAAATATTTTTGTTATCTGGTATAAACATTAAAAAAAAAAAAAAACTTTTGAACTGAACTGGTAAGATTGCAGTTATCACCACATATCTGTCTTTGCATGGTAATTTTATTAAGCCTACATAAAAAATGACAGTGAATGAATCAGCTAGATATTGAATAGGAGTCAAAAGGTTGAAGGTGAAGATTGGATCTTCATAAAAGTGCCTTTACCAAATCTATCACTTTCAGAGCACAGATTCATTAATTCCTCTCAATTATTCCACCTTTACCTAGCCAAAAGATTTTTGTCCCTACATGAGATAATCTAAGGGCAAGTATTTTAGTCTAATTTGTATATCACACATATTTATGGGACTCCTATTGAACAATTTACTTAGAATTTATTTCACTAGTTGCAAGTTTGTTTCAGCAGAGAATAAACATGGACAGACTAGAAAATTAAGATTGAGAAGGCTGAATGCATAAGTATCATGTAATTTTATTTTACGAGGAGAATTACAAGTAATATATTTTCAACAATCAAAAATTTTAAATAAAAAGATCTATATATACCATAACATATACAACAACCTAACTTGAGCATGAAAAAAAAAAAATCCTTAAATAAATTAAACTTCCCTGTTAATATTACTTTCAATTTTCTCCTATTTATGTGAATATTACTGCACATGGTTATGCAAAAATGGCCATACAGCATGCAAAGATATCAGTGTTAATGTAAAATAAATTCACTATTTCTAATTTTATCAAACAGGGCATATACTTCTGCATCCAATTGCTAGGTACACAAAACACTACAAAGAAGTGATACAAAATAACTTAAGATTTAGCTCCATTATTTTTTTCTCCTTTGGTAAGAATGACCTATAATTTCTAATTTACAAGAAAGTGGAAAGAGACAGACATGCATGCATTTTAATTGGAGAAATAGTACCAAGGGGACCAAAAATGCTTTTGATTTGTCACAGCTAACCATTTATTTGGGTTGTTGATGTGTGTTATTGTACCCTTTCTTATGAATTACACAATGCCACAAATATGTTATATTGCACACATTGTACTTTATTTAACATTATCATGAAATTTACTAGCTGGTACCTGTATGATTGTTTATTGCTTCTGAGCTAAAGTTGTTATTGATTATTGTTTTTCTACCTATATAAAAACTAAAATAAAAAACAGTAAACAATCCGGAGATATTTTCATTTTCTACCTAGCTCAATTTAATAGATATGGAGATAATGTTTTTTACAACATGATCTCCATATCTTCATTTTCTACCTATTTAAAAATATAGTAACTTGTAAAAATGTAAAATTTGATCTACAAGTACATTTTCATATGAAGATCATGTTGAACAGTTTAGATATTTAGACTTTAAAAACAGAAATATTGGTTTATAGTACGGACCAATCCGCGCTATGCATAGTACCATAGCCCTACTGTAGTTTAAAAAGGAAACAAAAAATGGTAAATTGTCCAATAACTTTTTTTATAAAGGAATAGTTAGCTTCTTTTTCTTTCTTAAAGAATGAGTATATATTAAATAACTTGTACCAGTCATCTCAATCTAGCTAAATAGGTCTCTTCATCATTCATCATTCATGTAACAATAATTAATTATAAAGAATACTTTTTAATGGCTTCAAAAACCACCTTCATTGTTTATATCTTAGGATCATGATAAAGCTCAGATAAAGTAAAAAAAAAAATAATATAATCCATCAAATAAATGGACTAGCTAGGTTATGTCCTATGTTGAGGGGGCCATTTAAAGTAAGCAATAATAAGCTCTTTATCACATACCAAAAGAAAGAAAGATACAATCAATGGAAACAGGAGAACATGCAGTTGTTGGGAAGTGGCATGGTCTCTCATCCAAATCCAATGAAAAGTTTACATGGTCTAACTCGAACCGAACCATATAATTAAAAATGGACGGCTTACATCGATTTGAACTATCCGATGATTTGTCAGTACTATTGCAGGGGAGCTGAATGCCTGAATCCAGTGATAATCTCCTTGAAGGTTAAATGGTGGTGTCTTGATTTTGACATATGGAGGAAAATTTGACGATATGGTCCACCAGTAAACTGAAAACATTGTATGATCTAATATTCTCTGTACATTAAACCCCAAGTCAGTTGATTTGCAGTGGCTGACAGCCAGGCCCCACATGGTAATTAATTACCGTGTTGAGTGTCATTTGTCACTAGCAGTAGCAATAGGACATAAGGGGTTATATTTTTTAGATTCATACTGACAATCATCTGATCAGAAATGTTATCAATACCTGAAATATAAAAATCGAACTGAATCTCAACCCGAAATTTGCATCTATAGTGAAATTTGTAACTCTGATTACTACCGGATTGAATGAAAAAAAGTTGAAAATATTGGAGAAAAGATTCACAAAACATTACATTGAAGTAAAAAATTGGGTAAAAACAGTCCATATGTTTATTGAAACAAAACATTCATAAATATTCCATAAACACTGCCTACATGAGCACATGTAATACTATATCTCTATACTGTATACCTACCTAACTATGGTACCAAAAGTACTAGACTTCTTCAATCATCTCATTTAAGCAAACCTAATTCCATAAAGTACAACAGCAAACCTTTCCTAAATATAAACCTACACTGTGGTAACAAAAAACATATACATATGCTCTCTAATGTTTACAATAATTTACACATACACACCTCTAATCATCATAATTTAAGAAAAGATCGACCGCAAGACTAGCCAAGTTTTTACCCTCATTTCGCGACCTTGCAACCCTGTGTTGCATTGGCGCATTAGGGGCATCTTCGTAATTATCAGAAATATCAAGCCACTTAAAGGTCCGTTTTGTTGGAGTGCTGTACAAATGATGTATTTTCCTGGCAATCAAAGCCTGCAAGGAAAAACAAATAGTTTTAGATGTTAACTCGAAATTGGTACAAATGTATCAACTGAAAATTACATATATGCACTTCTAAAAGCAACAGATTGCTCGAACTTTTTTTTTACAAACTCAATTTGGAATTGATTGGTATGGTTAGAACCAAATGTAGGTGATTGGTACCATGTTGAACTTGTCAGTTGGCATACTACCAATTAATTTGGTGCCAAAAAAAAGTTAGCTAGCTGGTAGACATACCCCCCCATAATGCCTTAATTAAATGCAGGGCGGGTGCTTATGCCTGTCAAGCAATTGCCACCTTATGATAAACCAGAGCAATTCGGTATTTGGTAAGGTCACCGCTTCGCTAACTGTTCCTTTTAAGAAATGTTTATTGATTAAAAGAAGTAATACATACCGCTTCGCTAACTGTCTTAGATACCACAAGCAGCTGCCCCAAATCACTACTATCCACCTTGCACAAAACCTTTACCTGAAATAATTAATAGAACAAAACATTACACCAGATTTCTAGATAAGATACATTTAGTTGAACAAGAGTTTTAAGGAATTAACAATTACCAGCATATCTTTGGGTAATGATTCGAGCATGTTGAATTTCTCGATTTGAGGCCTCCGACTCCTACGCTTCTGTGGGAAAGTAACCGGAGAGAAGAGACCTGAGCAATTGAAGCTATCTTGTGTAACTACAATCCTTTTCCTCCCCAAAATTCTCGTATTTTGAACTAATTGGAACGATTTCTCCTGATCAATGTGCCCAATTGCCATATTTTAACAATGCTTCACACAAAAATTCAAATTTAGTTTCCTGTAGACTAGAACCTGGAATGAAGAAAGAAGAAATTAAAAGATCAGTGCTTTTCAGTTGAATTTGTACACTCTCCGATCAAACTAAACTAGCTGAATGTAAATTATTAGGATAAATCAAAAGAGTTAAACCTCACTATTCATTTCCACACAAATTAGATAAAGGGAGATACTAATCACAAGAGAGGGATGCAAAATCGAAACAAAAACAAGAAAGAGATGAACTGGGGTAATGTCGAGTACCTTTAAAACTGAGAAATTTCTTCTCAAAATGAAATCTTTCTTCCTATTTCGCTGCTCCCCCTTTGTGAAGTGTGTGTGTGTGTGGTGTGTGTGCTTTGAGAAAACGACTGGTGCGTGTAAATTTACCTCGTCAGTTTATATAAAGGACCTCATTGGTGTAATAAATATATAAAAATATCTGAGGGGCTTTTCATGGAAAGACCTGGAACCGCCGCCACGGTTCCAAAACCGGGTCGTAATTGGCGAATTATCTCTACCCAATTAGCGTGAAATTGCTTTGCTCACTTTGAATAGATACACACCAATAATATAAAATATCTGGGCTGCACATCCAATCGTAGCGCTAATCTTGATGCATCTTTTAACGGTGTCGATCTATGTGGAGTAATTCTGGTGTTTTTATTATGGTACATAAGCGGACAGGCAAAAAAATCAAATTGAAAATTTTAAATTCCCGCCCAGTGCAAGCGCGTGGATCGGATGGTCACTAATTGAACGCCGCGTGTCTTAAAGGACACGTGTTGAAATCTGGAGACAGCAGGAACTAGCCGTTAGAGAAGGAAAGGAAGATACGTGGCGAGTTGTGTATGGATAAACTGGAGACGGATTCGGATCTATACAAGGGTAGGTCGGTGGTTTACTGGTGATGTCGGTAGCTTACTAAGTAAGCTATTCGGATTTTTGTTGCCTAAAGTTTCGGATCCTCTCCAGTTATTGCTAACAGGGTAATTGTCCGAGTAAAATTTGTAACAGAGTAGTTTTCACTTCATGCAGCGCAGAGATTATAAAATCAAAACAGCACTGCATATGGTCCGTGCACTGTATGAAGCCAACATTACACTGTTAGAATGTTTACCCTCTGAACTGGAGATGAGCAGAGATGCATTGGATTCCTATCTGTGTTTACATAGGATCCTCTGTCAAAAACAGTTTTAACCAGAAAATTCAGGATGCTTCCGTTTTATAGTGAAAATCAATTTTGATTTTAGATCTGTGCACGTTTGAGGTCTGCTGTTTTGTTTTCTGCATTCATTGTTTATGTTTTCTTCTTATCATTATTCCTTTCTGTAGTAAAAATCAGGAACAGCAGCTTTGTAACAATAAAGTGGTATTTGTAAATATTTTGTATCTGTCAAAATCTGAATACAGATACAATTATACAGATGGATTAAATCAATATATACTAGCATCTATGTTCATATCATCATAAAATAATTAAAAATTATCACTTAAATGCACCACAAATATGAGCATGACATGGATGTTAATGTGGATTTCAATTTAATATTTTGTCAGATGGTAACAATAGGACTAATTTCGTATAATTTGAAAACTTTATATATTAAAAATAAAAATAAAATATTTAAGGATCATTTATATATGATACTTCATAATTACAAAAGGTTTGTTCTGGCCTCAAGGCCTCCGTGGAGCTTTTCAGTATTTTCATAGGTTTTATATCTAAAAGGGTGTTTGGTTTGCGCTATAGACTATTTTAGGGGATAGAAAAATTTTAAAAAATGTAATACCAAAGAATATAATTTCAGAAAATGTATTATTATTATGTTTGATTTGCGCATGGCTATCGTTTTCAGCTAATTAATGCTTACCTTATTACCTGTATTACTTGTCTTATGAGTGAGGTTATGGTACTATGTATAATTCATACTTAGGATCAATATTATTGTTTTTAAAGTTTAAATAATCGATTTGAGTCGTTCAACATGATCTATTTTTAAAATGTACTTGCAAACAGGGGCGGATCTCATGGGTCCAAGGCGGAGCAACTTCCTCCTTGGATTTTGAATTTTTATAGAAATTTATAGGCCCGGACCGACTTTGCCCTCCTTTGCAATCCCCCCTCTGGAATCCTGATTTGTAATTTGAGTTAAATTTAGGATTAAAATTAGAATAAATTCTTTGAATTTTGATTAATAATTAGGATTAAAAGTTTGAGCAATGAAAATATAAGTCGGAGCATTGAAAATTATAAGTTAGAGCATTGTTTCTTTATCTAATATCTAATTAGCTAATGGGTGTAAACCCGATTCACTATTTTCTTGCCCCCGGTGAAAATCCTAGATCCGCCCCTGCTTCCAAACTACATTTTACATTTTTTATGTACATAATTATTATTTTTCAATGGTGTAGAATCTTTAGATTAAGTGATTTTCTACTTATTAAAAAATAGTAAACAAAATTTGAAAAAAATATTAATTTTGATCTACAAGTACATTTGTATATAATGATTGTATTGAACGTTTCAGATCAACTATTTAAACTTCAAAAATAAAAATATTAATTATAATACAGACCAATAAGTACTATGCATAATACAACAGCATATCACAACCTGACTCTTGTCTCCTAGTATCTCCTCATGATCCAAATCTGCTGAAATCCAAAATCAGTAACGTTGCAATTCCTGAAATCTCGAATCCAGCCATTGAATTGTTCCGAGATACGTGCACAGAAAAACTAGCTGTTTTGAGATGCATGCACAGAAAAACCAGCTGTTTTGAGATGCGTGCACAGAAAAAGTTGAACTGTTGGATTCATAATTTCAGAAATTTCAGAGATACTGTTCATATATCTTGGATTTCAGCTGATTTGAATCCATCTCCTCATCCATAAATCTTGGTATTTCCAAATCCTGTCAACAAAAGTCCCAAGTTGTATATTGACTTGATAAACTATCAAATAACACTGAAATTACACAAAAATTTTCTTATTCAAACGTATATTAATTAGCTTGAAAGAAAATCTATGGATAGATGTAATACTAACCTATTTTTAATTGAGGAGGATTCAAATGTCTCTATTTTTTTTGCCTCCACCATGCCTCCATTTTTAAAAACTTTAATAACTCAAAATTAAAAATTTTAAAGTCAAAATAAAACCGTTGGATATGATCTACATCATTTTATCTATGTGCTCATAAAAAATTATCACATTTTGATTTTATTTTTATGTGAATCAATAAATTGAAAAATTAACATCTAGAAATTAATTACATTAGTACGTTTTTTACAAGCTCTTAATGACAACCAAAATAAAATTCAAATGTCATAATTTTTTACACATGCATAGATAAAATGATGTAGATCACATTCAACAGTTTTATTTTAACTTTTAAGTTTTAAATGCTGAGTTATTAAAGTTTTTAAAAATAGAAGCACGATGGAGACATGAAAAATGAAGGCATTTGAACCCTCCTCTTTTAATTACTCTTTTTTTATCCATGGTACGTATTAAATGGCACGCTGCACTTGCACTGCTCACAGCCCGCAAGTTCTGATCATCAATATATTTGGGCCAAATGTGGGCCTCACCAAACATTAAACGAAATGCACACAATGCCATATAATTTTCAAACATAATTATCATGAGAACAGCTTGGGTCCGATGCCCATCGCACTCAAATTTGAGTCCGATGAGTTTAGGGACCGTCCGATTCACTTTAAGATTCATGTGCACGAATTTTAAAGCAGACATAAAAGTTGCAGATGCGAATTTTAAAGCAGATCGGACGGTCATCGAATTTATCGAACTTACTTTGAGTCCGATGGGCATCGGACCCAAATTAGTTCCAATTACCATAACAGCTTCTGCCAGGACCTAAAAAAAAAAATTCAAACACAATAAAAAGACAATATTTAGATTTTAGACCTTTAGTTCGGAATAATAATGCTATCCTTTTTTTAAAGTGATGTCTTTGCATTAAATTAGTTAGCTCTAATAATCGCATTCAATCTTTTTCATGCCTTGAAATATCAAATATATCAAATTATCAATGCAATGGTCAAAAATTCACAAATAGAATATCTTGTTTATACTTTTATGAGAAGCCGTCAGGTAGAAAATTCAAAATTCCATTAAAAATCATTTTATAAATATTTAAAATTAGAAAACTCGATTCTCATATTTACTAAAAAAACACAATAAATAATTAACTTTTGTGACTCAATCTCCTTAATTAAAATATCTGCTTACGAACTATATAAAGAAAAAAAAAAGGGAAGAAAAATTCTTGAATTTAGAAATCGTGCTATAAAAACTAAGTACCAACCACCTTTAGCAGGTATGTCATTTTCTCGAAAGGTCTCTTATTAATTTTTTTAAGTTTCAAAAACGCGAATTAATAGACAAACAAACTACAAAATACAATAAATCAATTAAAAAGGAAAACAAGCCTGGTGTTGGCTGGTGACCAATAACATGTCTCAAAATCCAAGCTGGTACACCGTCGCCATTCGAATTCAAATCCTCGAAAGTAACTCAAATTTTATGTTTAGATCCAGACCGTCCGATCGGCTTTAAATGTAACCCCAGGCATTGCACTTCGGTCCGGATTGATCCGGATTCTGATCGGACGGTGCTTATGGAACCCCATCGCCACTACCACGTTTTTGTATACACAACCGACGCGTAGAAATGTAATCCAAGACCTAATCTACTATCTACCCGGTAAACCATAGGCACAGTTGAGCAGGTGGGACCGAATATCAGCATGTTTTATTCGTGGACTGAAGATTCTATTGGACCAAGCCAAACGAAGAGAACCTGCCCCTTCTGTATTCCCGTAATCCCGTCAGTGTAACTAATCCTGAACACTGGGTCCCACTAAATGAAGTATAGAAAATACTGCAAACAAGCATAAACAAGTATTCCTCGTCGGTCATCATTTTCCGTACTTGTCTCTGTGTAATTATTTCTTATCCAGAACGCTGTTATGTGGGACCGTAGACGGTACCTCCCAACTTGTACGGAGAGCATTGCGCAGGGAGATAATATACAGTTTTTAGCAAGGATTTATCCACATAAAATCTTTGTACAAAATGGAAAGAAATAAACACGTCATAGTTCTTTTTCTCTTCTAGTCTTTTCGTTTCCCTCCTTTTCCTTCTCCGTATTTCCCTCTCCTCGTCTCTCTACCTTCGCCACCTCTGTGTCTCTCTCGCCTCCAATGGCGCCGCGTTTCTTCGCGTGCTTCAGCGGAGGTAGATCGAGACTTAGCCGCACCTCCTCGCCGGATGCCAACGCCACAGCCGACCTGACGGCTGAGGAGCAACGCCGCCTCGGTCCTGTCCTGCTCGAGCTCTTCTCCTCCCAGGGCTGCGCCACGTCACCCGAGGCTGAGGCGATCGCGACCCGTCTGACTCGACCTGATAAGGACTCGGAATCTGTGGCCGGCAACCTCCCTCCCGTGGTGGTTCTCGCCTTCCACGTGGACTATTGGGATTACAACGGATGGAAGGATCCATTTGGATTCAGCGCTTGGTCCGTGAGACAGAAGGCTTATGTGGAGGCTTTGAGGCTTGACACGTTGTTCACGCCTCAGGTGGTGATCGGAGGAAGAACCGATTGCGTGGGGACAGATCTGGATAAGGTGGCAGAAACCGTCCGATCTGCACCGAGATTCACATCACCAGCAATGCAGGTCAGATTGTAATTCAACGTAGAAGGATTTCAGTGATCCTTCTCTGTATATAATAAGTTTATATAAATGCGAATATTTTCCTTAATTGCCCTCGGATTCAATGAAAAGGAACTTTATTTTTTCACCAATGGTGGAGTGCTATCTCAATTTGATTTATGTCTTCTAATGGTGGAGTCAGATTGATCTTGATTATCTGACCATGCCAAGCAATGTCGTGATTATAAAAAATTTACATTTTTATTGATTCAGACCTCCACTACAGAAGCAAAATAAAAGCCAAAAAATTAAGATGTTTTTTTTTCTGTGAATTTTTCAGAAATGTTTTCAAGGCCCAGTTATGTGTTTATTAATATGTAGTACATTATATCATGCAACCCATAACCAATAATCAATGAACTTCAATTAGACTATATTTCTGGGGTTTTATAAATGACTGATAATAACTTCTAAATAGCAAAATAACCATCCACTAGGTTATGTTAAACAATTTTGCCCAATTTTTTAGCTTGTAATATATTGGTCTTAAGCCATTAGTCTTTAAATTTGAATTATTCTTTTTACCTTCGTGAATTATTAGATTAGATTTCAAGAATTCAGCCTTTCTTGTCACCATCTCTGTTGTTTATTATGTATTCCATTAAATTCAATTTAATACCACACAAAACTTTGTTAAGATGTTTTGAATGAAAATTCATCATGCTGGGTTACAATTAATCTCTTATATTTTTCTACTCAGAACGTAGCTAATTTGTTCTATTGCTGTCTCTTTGTTTTACTAATATTTTGGTCCAGCTCCTGACAAATCTACGCATACTATAACCACAAAATCTGTAGGTCACATTCCAACGGCCAACACCTGAAACCCTACAAGCGACCTTCACTGGAAAACTAAACATGAAAATTGAAGCGTCAGTTGACATCATGGTGGCTTTTTACGAAAACGGCCTTGTGACTGACATCACAAATGGAGTGAACAACGGGCGTGTATTGCCAAACGACCACGTGGTTCGCCGCATGGAGAAAGCCATATCTGTGTCAGACTTGGCGCCCAAGAAGGCCATCTCGGCTACCGTGCAGGTGCAGCTGTGGGACGGATTTAACCCTGCCAAAACAGGAATCCTACTTTTTGTTCAAAATTCGGCACTTCAGGTAACATTCAAATACTAATTTTGATTTAGGGCCTGCTTTTGGTTATAAATGTAGAATATTTACAGTTTTGCTAAAAACAAAATCAATTTGCAAAACTGACCCAAATACACATGACCTAGATAGACTCCATCAAATGATAATAGCGAAGGGATGTTGACAATTAACTTAATTAGAGAATCATGACAACTAACATCAAAATTTGTCGAAATTGAAAAGTAAAATAATAAATGTGTTTGTTATTTACTCATATAATCAACAAACCTACCATTGATTTTTATATCGACAATTATCATTTTTTGTTTTATTTTGATAAGGTTGTGCTGCTTGTTGCAATGGTGAATAAATTTCTGGTCAATGTAACTTATTCCATGATTATATTGCATCTGGGTTGAATAACTGAACAAAACCTTTAAAACAAGTTTATTGAATATTGAGTATAATATCCATATCCAGCTTGCAAACAGCTGTAATTCAATAGAAATTGGAAAAATGAGCTTCAGGAGAGTGCAGCAAATTTGTGAATATTTAACAGAATATTTTTCATCATAATAACCTAAAAGACGACTGTTATTTTCAAATATGTCAACAACACTTGATTGTTTACAAAATGATAAGTTTTGGTGTTTCTTGAACTAACAATATATTATATTGCTGTTTTCCATAGAAAGAACACCTTGTTCAGAGACCTTGTTCAGATAAAATTTGTGGTTCCTGTCAAAACCGTACATTGATCTTTTTGGGTTTCAAATTTTCCCAATTCTTTTTACACATGCCGTACGATGATTATTAATAATGGCATGTGTATATGTTATTTTATTTTCATATATATATATTACCTAATTCTTTTTACTTTATGCTTCTGTAATCTTTTATTTGTTTTTCCTGTTGTATGTATTTTTCTGGTGAAATATCTTCTTCTTTACTAATTAAAAAGAGGTCAAACATATACAACGGTTCACCTACTATGAACTCGCTCATAATACCAATCCTGGCCTCATGTTTTAATTTCCTTTAATACTTGCTTATATGCAGGTGCTAGGTGTGCAACAATTCAAGCTGCCTGAAACTGTCTAATAAAGCACATGCTAACACGATGAAATGTCAGAAAAGCAATATTCGACCAAGGTGTGTCCCACGATGAATTTTATCAATCTAGACTTGTACAAATTTGTCTATACAGTACATGTAATTGCGTGAAATTGATTAAAATCATCTTGTGGAGGTGTTGATTCTCTTGAGTTCTCTCGATGGGGTTTTACATGAAGGAGGTAGTTTAAACAAATTATAACTTCTTTTATATGTTGATTTATTATATTCTTTCAATCGATTACTTGCTATATCCTAACTTTCTAAGTGCCCTGCGGTTATTGACTGTTACTGTTGAAATTTGGTTAGATGTGGTTTTCATGGTACGAGCCTCGAAGTCTATTATATCTTTACTAGTAAGTGCCCATTGCAAAGATCCTTTGCAAAATGGGGAAACAATTTTTTTAGTTATCAAATATTTATTCACTAATTTTTAGATTATATACTTGCAATGTCACCAAAAATAGTTTTTGAATTTCTAAATTGCATGAAAAATGGCTTAAGAATATGTCTTTAATTTTATGAGTTACAGTGTTAAGTTAAATCTTGAAATTTATTTATTTATAATTGCATATGATGTTACGGAAGATGATGGAAATAACTAAATTAATTAATCTGAACTATATAATGATGACATCAAAATAATGCAAACGATATTCTATTTTGCCATAACTCGAAAAGACCTTAGTAAAACAAAATAAATTAATTGATTTATTATTATAGTGCATAACATCAATCAGATTCCAGTACAACTACATATAAAACGCTACAAGGAATTATATTCCAATAAATGAACTAAGGTCTTTTAAATAATATTATGATAAAATGGTAAAACCAAGATGTTTTGGTAAAAAGAAAGATTGGATGCACAATTGGTTGTGTCATGTGTCTGACATCAACCACAGAATGATACATGTCGTATGCACAGAGAGTTTGGCAAGGGGTTGAGGCTAAGATGAGTTGTAGAATAGTCAAACTGGAGCAAACAATGGAGGCAACTTTGCACAAATCGGTGGAAGAAGTCTCTAATGCAGCATGGAGGAAGTTTGTGCCAGTATTGTTTGCATGTACATGCTAGTCCATACGAAATCAGCAAAATCAGAGGCGAAGCTAAGAGGATTCAATGGGGTCAATTGACCCCCATTTTCTATATAATTTTCCTACTAGAAACAGAGTCAATTTCACGATATCCATAATATTTTACTTTAAACTATATTAAAAGTAAAATATACATGCAAAAAATTTGAAAATAAATAGGTCAATTAACCCCATTCATATAAGGTGGATTCACCTCTTTGGCTGTGCTCCACAACACCCACGCGGAGAGGAACGGGAAGAAAGAGAAAGGAAGGAGGCAGCGCGCGGTTTCCTTTGCTATAGTGAAACTTACACCCCGATTTGGGAGGTACGAATTTGAGAAGTTTGTATAGTGTGTTACCCTCGCTACAGTATCGTGTTCCTTCCTTTCCCTCTCCAATGACCTTTTTCTGGAGTGGGTGAACGGCGTGGGCAGCCCGGGCGCGCAGAGCTCTTGTTCCTTTCCTTTAATGAAAGGGGTTCTTCCCCTCTCTAGAGCACAGCTTTAAGAGATGATGAGAGTTTGAATTATGTATGCACAAAAATAGATGTCAATGTGCTATTGTAAAAAAAAAAAGAAATAACAGCCTAAAATTTTCTATTGAATTCAGAAAAAGCTACAACTTTATTTTTCTATTTCAAGTTATTCGTTGGTGCTATGTATGTTACTTGAGATTTAAATCGTGAAGGTACAGTTAGGTACAGGCTGGTACCAAAATGAAACTGTGAATTCGAATCAGTTAATTTTTATCTATACATTAAAATCTTGTGGAAAACTAAATTTTATATTTTTTGATAATTTATTACTATTTTTAGATAGATAAAAACATCATTGAATTTAATTTTTTTTTACCATCTAAGACAATTAGCTTTTTTTTTTTCTTTTCACATACTGAAAAGAATAGAAAAAATGATAAAAAAAAAGTAATGTTTAATTTCCTGCAATATTTTAATATGCAAATAGAATTAAACAGTTCTAATCGATATTTGAATGTCAAACATAAAAAATTTAAGCAGTACCATCAATTTGAATTCACATCCTCCCGGTACTGTAAAAGAGAATATTTTAGAATCCGTTCTTTTTAACTTTACACGAATCTCAAAGCCCAATAATACTGGCTCCTACGATCGAATCTCAAAGCGGCTGAGAATAAATCTCAAACCGTAAAGTGAATGGAATCTTTTACACATATCAGAGAGGATACTTGTTCCATCAATTTAGTGTTATACATTGCATCGTAGATTAATTCTTGCTACATCATACTTTTTGTACTCGCTCATAAAATGCACCATAAACTAATTCTTCTTCTAGATTTCTGCACTTATCAAATGACTCTTAACTAATTAGGATGACAACTCACATGAAAAAAAAATGAATTATGTGTGGATAAACATCTATATATATATTGGTATATTTGAAATGCTAATTGGATTCTTTTAAGATATCTGTTCAATATATTTCACATCAAAATATAATATAAATAAGAATAAGAGTAAGTTAATTTCATGATATTGAGAGCTCAAGTTAGAAAATATAACTAATGCAATTTTCATATATTAGATATTAGGGTGAACTAAACCATGATAATTATGTTTTTAGTATTTGTTATGTTATAACCAGGCAGTCTAACAATACAGTTTCTTAGTTGGACCCACCTAAAGTGGCAGTACAGAAAAAACTCAGTGGAACTTTAATTTCAGTTGGAAATTCAGGAAATTCAACCTTTCGTTTTTGTAAAGTTTCAATCCATCTGTAAAGTGCAAATGGTTCGTAGCGCTCAACAAAGAGGATGAATTCGAGTATTGAGCCCTCGTGTTTACACATCACTCCACCAACTAGGTCGCAAAATATAAGGTGCCTCGTCAAATGTTAAGGCCGGCAAATGGGTCCCGGTCAAAGACCAATTTCTCAAGAGAAGGACGTCTCTCTTGAGAAGCTCTTATTTGGAACCACGCCATGAATAGTTTTCTTATTGATGAGCAATTTGCTATTTCTTTTTTTAAATAGTCATACACTCATATATTTGTTAGATAAGCACTTTGCTAATTTTTTTTTCTTCTAATATTTTCCTAATTATTGTACGATTTAGCTTGTGCAATTAATGGCTGGGATTCGGAGCTAATTGAGATTTAATTTCCATGATCCGTTCGGATGGTAATTTGTATGAAATGGGATTGGGATTTTTTTCAATGCTTGCTTGCTTACTCGATTATTTGCTGATACCCCTGTTGAGAACTGTTGCCATGTTTATATCTTATATGTGTATTGAATTGCTGTAAATAGGTTCTACGTGGCTGAGCATTATGATCGAAGTTACTGTAATTGCTATTTGAACTTGTTCAATTTTGATCTAGACATGGCTAGCAATAATTAACTGTAAAATTAATAATTGGGTCATGTCGATGTTAAACTAAGTCTAATTGATGGATAACATGGTTTAGGATGGATGATATGAAGAGGTGTATTCTTGCAAATTTCGTAATCTATGTCGATGTTAAACTAAGTCTAATTGATGGATAACATGGTTTAGGATGGATGTGGAAAATAGGATCTAACTGGTTTTTAGAACAAAAATATCAGCTGTTTTTTTATAAACTTAGTTCAGAAATCCCTCCATGAGATATTGATGCTGTACTGGTAGATGATTTAAGATTGCTACTTTTAGTTAGGATTTACTTTGTCTCAAGTAGATCAGTTTTGTTTAGATAAGATTTGTCTCAAGTAGATCCGTTCTTTTTAACTTTACACGAATCTCAAAGCCCAATAATACTGTCCCCCACAATAGCTCGAATATCAAAGCGGTGAGGATAAAATCTCAAACCTTAAAATGAATGGAATCTTTTACACATATCAGAGAGGATACTTGTTCCATCAATTTAGTGTTATACATTGCATCGTAGATTAATTCTTGCTACATCATACTTTTTGTACTCGCTTATATAAACGCACCATAAACTAATTCTTCTTCTAGATTTCTGCACTTATCAAATGACTCTTAACTAATTAGGATGACAACTCACATGAACAAAAAAATGAATTATGTGTGGATAAACATCTCTATATATATATATATGGTATTTTTTAAATGCTCATTAGATTCTTTTAAGATATCTGTTCAATATATTTCACATCAAAATATAATATAAATAAGAATAAAAGTAAGTTAATTTCATGATATTGAGAGCTCAAGTTAGAAAATATAACTAATGCAATTTTCATATATTAGATATTAGAGTGAACTAAACCATGATAATTATTTTTTTACTATTTGTTATGTTATAACTAGGCAGCCTAACAATACAGTTTCTTAGTTGGATCCACTTAAAGTGGCAGCACAGAAAAAACTCAGTGGAACTTTCAGCTGGAAATTCAGGAATTCAACCTTTTGTTTTTGTAAAGTTTCAATCCATCAGTAAAGTGCAGATGGTTTGTAGCGCTATGATCAAAGTTACTGTAATTGCTATTTGCACTTGTTCAAATTTGATCTAGGCATGGCTAGCAATAATTAACTGCAAATTAATAATTGGGTCATGTCGATGTTAAACTAAGTCTAATTGATGGATAACAACATGGTTTAGGATGGATGCGGAAAATACGATCTAACTGGTTTTTAGAACAAAAATATTAATTCAGTTGAAAGTGAGTATTAGGGGCAATATAAGATTAACAAACTTTATTATCTATTGTAACTTAAACAATGATTGATGATCAAAGTAGCAAAGTCAAGCAACTAGATCAAAGTGAGTATTAGGGGCATGGGACCCAACTGGTACCGTATTTTGGCTTCATAATGATTGATTGGAGAAGGAGTACCAGACTAGTGCTTCTTCATTTTCATTTCTTTCTGTTCTTGGTACTGTAGCTCTATTTACCATTGAGCATGCACCATGACTGGTCTTGGTTTTCTGGTTTCTAGCATGCTGTTTTAAAAATGCCGTAACTTTTCATCCTTGGTGTGTGAAAATACTGAAACTGGATTGTTTTTGCAACGGTGTTGGTTTTGTTACAATCAAAGCAGCTGGGTTCTGAGTACATGTAGAAGTTGAGTTTGCAATTTATAGGATTTTTGCACAATGACACTAGAATAAAAATATGCATATAAGGCGCTTAAGCAACCGTGTTGTTTAAACATAGAAGAGCAACAAAACTGGATTCAACCTTCTTTTCACTACCAAGTAATACCTGAAGATAAACCGACTTCTCTTGAGCTTCTCAACAATTTGCAACACATGCAGGGGCAAAATGGGAATCCAGATGATGTAACTAGATCTGGAATTGTTTAAGATTGCTACTGCAAGTTTGAATTTACTTTTCAAAATCAGCAGTTTTTTTTTTTTTTTTTTTTTTTTTTTTTTTGTATAAACTTAGTTCAGAAATCTGAAATCTCTCCATGAGATATTGATGGTGTACTGGTAAATGATTTAAGATTGCTACTTTTAGTTAGGATTTACTTTGTCACAAGTAGATCAGTTTTGTTTAGATAAGATTTGTTTGTTTTTTTTTGTTTTATTGTAATATAGAAATAGGTAGTTTGGTTTCAGATTGCTGATGTATGTTTTGCTTTATTGCTGAGTAATTAGCAACTGAGGGCAAAAAAGTCATATTTGGATAAAATATAAATTAAAAGCTAAAGTTACTCTACTTGAATTCTTCCCCAACCCTTCCCTTCCCTTCGTTCCCCTTCTGTCCCCTCGCTTCCCCGTCTTATACTATTTCTGGAGCACACCCTAAGGCTCTGATTGGCAATTAGAAGAAGACTGAGAAATAAAGTGAATTTGATGAAAATTTGGAAAAGACAATAATGGTGATATGATAAATGTAAGAATAATAAATCATATAAATTGATATTTCATTTCATAATCAATTCGGTACAATCATTGTCTTTATATAGGCGATTTTTAATTATATTTGGAATTAATTAAAATGATTTATATAGATCAGGTTAATTAATTTAGTTTTTATTTATTTGATAGATAAAAAATCAGATTTAAATTAGTTTGTAAGTTAATTTTTCCAACAATTTATTCTCCAATTATATCTTAAAGAGTGTTATTTATTTTTGATAATGCGGATCCTAGTTACATCTATACAAAGATCATCAACTATTTTGGGTATTTTGGGTATTTGATGATGGAAAATTGGGTTGGAAACCTGTTTGAAGTCATTTGGACAGGACTATATATTTTTCCCTCCATATGATTAAATTCAAATGTCTCATCGTGGGAGGTGAAAGTGGAGTCTACAATAATATTTTGTCAAAGATTTTAGATGAATATTTTGTTTGATGATTTGAAAAAGTAGAGCATTTTATAAAATTTCCCTATCATAATTACTCATCTCTTTTTCTTGTGATTTTCTCATGGTTGTAGTTCTTACCTGTTAAATGGGATCAAATGCATAATTGCTTAGTTAGATTTGTGAACAATTTTGAACAATTTGGTATTGCTCATAATTGCTTAGTTGGAGAAAAAATAAAATTGAAAATCAGTACTATCAGGTAACAGGCAGACACTATCACTAACCAATTAATGTTGCTGCTGGAGCATGGGGCAGACCTACCATTACCATGATTCTAAGCAAACACAGACCAAAAAATACACTACCAGTACTTTGTATGATCCTATCTGTAATTTTGATGAAATGTGAAAAACACTAATTTGATTCTACATATGCTTATTAAGACAACAGTAAATAAAACTCCATAAAATATGAAGAGTGAGGCTACGGTGCTATGCATAGCACCAATTGGGTCCGTACTACGGCTCAAAATTTGACTTTGCAAAATCCTAACGGTCGATCCGAACCGTTCAACATGATTATAAAATGAATATGTACTTGCAAACCAAATTTTACATTTTTTCGAATTTTTTAACTATTTTTTCGAAAATCACTTGATCTGAACATTCTGGACCATCCAAAAACAGCCTATCTAAAAAAATAGTAAAAAAATTCGAAAAAATGTAAAATTTGGTTTACAAGTACATATTCATTTATAATCATGTTGAACGGTTCGGATCGACCGTTAGAATTTTGAAAAGTCAAATTTTGAGCCATAGCACGGACCCAATCCGTGCTATGCATAGCACCGTAGCCTCACTCAAATATAAATACACAAACATAAACCAGACACAACACTCTTACAAAAAGACCCAAATTAAAACAACAACAAAAACAAAACATATGAATCCTTAGGATCATCAATTTAGTATTGTTGTTTTATATTAATATTTTGTAAGTTTTAGTATTGTTACATCCCAAACCGGAAATTTCGGATTAAGGCATGATCAATCATCGCCTCGTGTTTATTAATCAATAAACACGCAAGGCTAAACAAATACAAATAAATAACAAAAGCGGAAACGTGGATAATATCAATAAAAAACATCAGTCATACAATTCATAAATAAACATACACATAATCCATACAACCCATATAATAATAAAACATAATCTAAGGAAAAGGAATACATGAACTACGATCCTGATGTACAAACAAAAGCATCGAGACGCATAAATCCTAACAAAAGTCCTATCAGAGCTAACTCCAACTGCATGGTCATCGGGGACAGCTCCCGACAAACCCTGCTGCTGATTGCCAGTCTATGTATCTAAAAACCCACGAAACAACGTGTGGGGTGAGCGACTAATCGCCCAGTATGTGATCCAGAATTACTCTTCAGGGATCCTCTTTGGTCAAAATACTCTTAATTGTAAATAACGTAAAGTTTTATAAACAGTAACTTTATATGCCATAATTTATTATAAATAATCTAACATATTTATTAAAAGAAAATAATATAATAGGTGCAATGATGCTATTAATCTATTAAAAGAAAATACATATAATAATATTATTAAGTTTAAAAGTTAATTATTAATTAATATTTTTATTATTCACTTTGACAGAGTAAAGCATTGTATGCAGATATTAACCACTTCATTGTGATTCATTAATTAAATGATTACATTAATGAATTAACACTACTAGAATTTTCGCTTTTTGCAACGAGAGCAATTGTTATTTCCAACCGGAGGAAGGGTCAATGGAAATGAAATTGTGTTTTTTGACACCATTAACAATTTCTAACGGTATCCTCATGGAAATAGTAGCGGTTGGAAATCCTTGCTGTCTCCACATGGAAATGTTTCCTATCCGCCGTTGGAAATACTTTTGCATGATCCATGACCTGCCAAACAGACCAAATATTATATTTTATTGAAAATTCATGGAAATACCTCTCCCCATGCATTTGGAAATAAGTATGAAGTAGGGAGACATATTATTTCCATGGGCTACCGTTGGAAATGTTTTGTGTAATTTGTTTATATTATTTTATAGTGAAGGTTCATGGAAATATTCAAGCACTCTGCCCTTGGAAATGCTTTATTGATTCAGTTTATATTATTTTATAGATAGATTTATTATTTCCATGAGACTACTATTGGAAAAGGTAAGTTCCTAGAGACAGAAACATTTATGTTTATTTGAGATCTCCCTTTGTAGCAATAAAAATAAATCACAGTAGCAATCAGTAGTAAATTGCGAAATATAAAATGAAACACTACAAATTGAAAACATAAATTTAGGTATTTGGACTAAGCCAATCTATTTAATTTAGATACAAAACTTTTTGACAAATGCAAGCAAAGCAATACATGCTATATTCCTTTCATTTGAATGACTCTTTTGTTCTCCTGCAATATATGTTTTTAAACATATGAGTGTTAGTGAATGAGTAAAATAAGTAAATAGCTAGAATTAGTAAACAGTGATCATATATATATGCATAAGTACACTAGATTAACAAGGTCATGTAAATAAACATATTTTGTAATAAAAAACAATACAAAATGGTTATTGTCCTACAAGAAAGATTTCAACAAAGAAATTATTACATGGTCATAAAAGAAAATTTCTCTATGTTTTGCATCAAATTTCTCTATGAATTGAAGTTTTTGAAAAGTACTGTTTTATTTTGCAATTATCAATGAATCTGTTGACACTACATCCCATGATCAAATTAAAAAATAAATAAAAGCTTTACTGATTAATTTTCTTATTAGAAAAGATATAAAAATAATAGTGTTATTCTACTATATTATCCTGTTTACTATATTTTTATTTTTTTCTGTTTTTATATCCCTTTTATTCAAATAAAATTCCTTTATAAAAATATATACAAAAAAAACACAGTATATAATAAATAAAACAAAAGGTGCTTTTATAAAACTTCTCTTAATATCTTTTAAAGGTAATTAGAAAGTGAAGGCTTGAGAGTTGAGCCTTATGGTCCCCTCTCGCCAGATCTGTTTAAAAACTTCATAAAAAGATATTAAAAGAAGCAAAAATACAAAAACAGTAGATTAATTAGGTAAAAAACACAAGGATTAGTAAAGGTTAAGCCTTATGTTTCCTTTGCTAATTCCTCAAAATACAAGGACCTATTTGCAAGAGAAATGATGTTAAAGTGTTGATATAATAGCATTAAGTTGCTAATATTAACATCTTAAAGGATCTGTTTGCAAAAAAGTAAGAGAAAAGAGGATGAAATTGCAAATAGGCATCAGTTTAGATCTGAGATTAAATAATTAATCCAATGATTTCTCAATGATATGTCCATTGAATCAAGAGAAAAGATCACAAAAAATGTAAATAAATACCAGGGACCTTTATGCAAAAATCCTTTTAGCTTTGGTTCTGACAACTTGATTACTTAATTGGATCTTTGATTGTATGATTTTTCTAAGTTTGATCTTGCTTTTCCCCTTTTCTGGTAATGAAATCAGTGGATTAGACGGTTAGACCCACTTGAAACCTGGTCTGCAACTAATCAGACATTGCACAGTGTATTTTTCCATAATTGCAAATAATGCCTTATATTTATTATATTTGCACAAAGTATGCTTGAAAGTCCCTTGTACCAGTATCATACCTGCTCCCCTATCTACCTAAACTGTACAAGTGCAATGTGAAACTTATCAAACTTAATACTTGAAGGGACTCCCGGATAGATAGTGGTGCCTTACTCGAAGATAGGATGCGCGAGCGACGAACGGAGCCAGGCCAAGAGCCGAGCGACACCCTTATCTAGTTTGCATCCTATCACCTTCGCTCCTTCATTAATTGCCTTCTCTTGTATCCAACTCCTACAGTTCCAAAGAATTTTAATTGCCTAATTTTGGGAGAATAATATGATACTTGCAATTTAAGGCAATATAAATAATTCAAGCTCTCAAAACGTGACAAAAAAACTTCTTCACAGAATAAACTAATATCAATTGTTTCAATATTGATACTGTTGTCACTTAATTTGCAACATATGCCAATAGTACCCGGGTTAATTTACTATGGTTATCATCAAAACTTATCAGTACCCATTTAGGCTAGTTCAGGTTTACTATGGTTAGCTCAGAGATTTCATTTTCACAACCATAGAGTACTGTAAGAAGCAAAGACAAGTGGGTTAAGACCTTGGACTACAAATTTTAAAGGGGATTGGTTCAGTTCATATGAAAAAAAGGAGGGCAATTTAGTAATTTTCTGCTACACGGGGGTTATGTTTTTAGCATTTTTTTAAATGATTAAGTTTATGGGCAATTAATTTGCAAATGGTTCAGATCGATTAGCAAAGATTTCATCATAAGACCTAAAAGAAGGTTAATTCTAATTAGTAAATCTTAACTGTTCGGATTAAGACTCTCTCGATTTTTTTTTGAATGGCAACATACAGATCTTCAGTTTTGATTCAAGGAACTTCTCTCTCGGATTGTGCTGATATTTGAGATACCGTTACTCAATACAAAAATGATCAATTTCAATCAAAAGAACGAATTGTGCTGATATATTTGAGATACCATTACCATCTAAGTTGATATAGACAAACACGTAATAGGAAGTAAATGAAGATTTACAAAACGCAAAATACAAGAGAGGACAGAACAAATTGGTACCTTTTCGCGATGGGGAATTAACACTGAGAGGTGGGGAGACGGGGATCTAGGGTTTTGATCGGGAGGGAGGCGAAACTTTTAGAACTGGCGGGCACCAAAATTGTCAGAGACAGTAGAAAGGGAGCTGAAATGAAAAGTTTGGAGGGAGAAATGAAAATAAACCTAAGTACAACAGGGAAGAAATTTGGAGAATCCTCTTAAACTGAAAATTGGGACTCAGCTGTCGCTGAATAGATCCACATAAAAATATGACTAGGATTGTTAAATGGAGACGTCCATTGATAATCAAGATGGCACATTTTTAATCGAACGGTTCAGATTTACAAATGTTCATAGCCCTTCGGTGTTTAGATATTTCGTCAGCCGGATGGATAAGTAAATGAACATGAAATTAGATCAACAAGAAAATAAATACAGTGCTCTTTAATTTCAACGGTTCCGATCGACCAACAGACGACGTGTTTAGGTGCGCCTTCATTAACTCACAAAGCAAGAGTATATGTTTCATAAAACATATACTCTTGCTTTGTGAGTTAATGAAGGCGCACCTAAACACGTCGTCTGTTGGTCGATCGGAACCGTTGAAATTAAAGAGCACTGTATTTATTTTCTTGCAGCAAAGTTTGATCTAATTTCATGTTCATTTACTTATCCATCCGGCTGACGAAATATCTAAACATCGAAGGGCTATGAACACTTCACGTTGGATCGAAGCTCAGACATAACCAAATTTTAGAACTTTTACTATGGTTATGTTCAATGTTTTTCCCTGATCATTGCAAAACAAATTTGGAATCATTTTATTGCAGATCGACCGTCGATCGCTCGTGTGAAAATGAACGGTTCACAAATATTTACATATGTTGAATGTGCAAACAATAATGAAATTTTATAAAATTAACAATTATAAGTATAATTTGGTCACAGAAAATGTTAAAAATTAGAAAATATATTTTTCTAATTTTTTTCATATATTTTCTTTACATGCATTACCTAATTAGTAGATATCAAGATTTGAGCCGTCCCATAGGTAATGAATGGTCCTGATGGTAGGGAGTCTCTATTCTCCGAGGTAACATAATATTTCTGTTTAAATCCAACCCTAGGTAATGCACAGGATCCTTCAATATTCGTGCGGAATGATAATCAGACGGTTCCGATCTAAACACAAATATTATGTTACCTTAGAGTATTTGAATTTGTGTGAATTTGTGGATAGGTCTTTCCTCTCTGGACTTCACTTTTTTTTCTTCTGAAATCCCACTCTAAAGATCTCCTCCCTCTCTCTGTACTCCACACGATAGCACCAAAACCCTAAAACTTTCACTTTTCCCTCCCTCAGCCCCCTCCCTCCGAAATTTTAATTCCTCTCCCGCTCTCCAAGAGCATTTCCCGCACTTTAGATGGGGCCGGTTCAGGCGAGGCGGTAGGCGGCTCAGGTGGGGCCGGTTCAGGCGATCGCTGGCCAGATACGGACGTGCAATGTGTGGTCAGGCGAGGCGAGATGCCTTCTCAGAAGAAAAGCGAGGTTCTCCGGCCAGGTACCTTCTCTCGTGGTGGTGTGTTGTCTCTCTCTTGGTGATCTCCACTAGTGATAAATTTTGTGCTCGAGATTTGTACAACTCAGGTTTGTGGTTTTGTGCAACTACAACCCTCTGGATTTGTCCATTTTTATTACTTTTAGTGTGAATTGAATTTCTCTAGTTCAAGTTACCGACAACTACAGGTTCCCACAAACACAAAATTGTTTTAGTTAAGAGTTTATGTGTAGGAAATTTTGTCTGGTTATCTATTTGACCTGAAATTAGATACACACATTTAAATAATAAGGTGCTTCACAATACTTTGTGGGGCTTGAATGATAATTTTATATTTGTTACATTTTCAGCTTAATTAATTTTATATTTTTAATAGTGATGTTACCAGTTCATATTAACAGTTTGTACCAACTGGTACAAGTGATAAAAAATCTTTGAAATCCAATTATCTTCTAATCTAAGACTTCAATTTCAAATATATGTTGATCCCGTTTCCATATATGTCAAGTTAACCGCTGTATCGTACTATAGCTGGAATGTATAATTGCAATTATTTTCTTCACATATCAGACCATTTGAAGCTTGCTCAATTAACTCTAGATTAGCAGCTGATACATGCATGTCTCGTGGTATTAGAGTTCTGAGTTCTTATATAAGAAACAACAACAAAAAAATGCTCCTCAAATTCTGAGTTCCTGTAAGCTAGATCGAATACAAATTAGACAAATCATTTTTAGCTCGGCACTTGCGTCCCCGTTCAGACTATTGCGTCCCCGTTCGGCACTTGGCTATGGGAAACCTCCTTTACACGGTGCATCTGATAACTATTTCTAATAACACCTTTTGATTCAAATTAATTCTGAATTGGATCTAAACTTTTTGGCCTTTTTATCTTCGTTCTATAGGTGGTGACTAAGTATCCAGAAATGCATTGGTTCACAAACATATGCTTGTTAAGTACGCAGCCTCGACAAAGGTAAAGCTCAAGGTTTATCGTACTGAAATGAATGGTACTGTGTCCCAGATAAAGAATGGTACCGTGTCCCAGATAAAGAAGCATATATGAACCTTTCACTACTACTAAGAAAGTGCATGCAACACAAAAGTGCTAAGAAGAAACCTAAAAGAGGGAATTGATCGGATATAGGCTATTACAAACAAAACCCTAACGTAAAACTACCAGCTAATACTTTTAAAGTCTTTCAAATTAATCACAGAAGCAGCAAAGCTTAGAAAAAAGTTTTTGAATTTGCAGAAAATGCATTTTTATGTATCAAAGTGCACGAAGGCTGCATATTCTAGCGAACAATAACATTTAGTTTTATCTTGCCTTTGAAAAGATTTCACATAAATGGGGCTCTCTTCTCCTTTTGTAATATATATTTCATAGATCTTACAGAGCGACAAAAGTTCATCTATTATATTTTTCAACTTAGAAATATCTTTAAATATGAAACATATCACAGCACTCAACTCATCATCTTACTTCAATAGCATATCACAGCACTTAACTCATCATCTTACTTCAATTGTTCTATTTTAACCGATTGACCAAAATACTGATCAGATAAGGGCAATTCTTTTGGAGAAAAGAAAGTATGTTTATTCATGTTTATGAAAGTAAATATGTTAATTTAATGTAGGGCATCAAAGAGGGATGGATGATGGGGGAAGCATTGTTTTTGCAGTTTGTCTTGTCATTGTTGTGACTGGTATGATAATTCTTTTATACCCCTCAAATTTGATAATTCTTATGTAAGGACATGCATGTGTACCTATCATATTCTTACTCATCAAGGGATAATTTTGCAATTTTGTTACTCATTGGCAAAAATTTCGACATAATTGGAAATGAGGTTTGTATTTTTTTCATTATTCTGGAGATTTAGCCATAGCCGTAAGGGTTAGCCATAGCCTTGTAATTTTGTAATTTTTTTTTAAATGTGGTAATTTGGTAATTTCTAATTTACTCATGATTCAATTCAATCAGGGTGAAAGGACACAAATAAAGCTTCTTTTCGTTTAATTCATCAAATAATAACATACTTTGTATTTTGCTTGTGTAGATTGATTTGAGAGACAGACCTGCACTAGAAGCAGTTTTTTCATCAAAGAAGTAAGCTTTTCCTTTCTTGGTTTCAAATAGAAAATATCAAATAACGAGATTGAAAAAAATATTGGATAGTAAAATTTTCTTAAACTGTAGGTTTGATGCAGTAATTCATTTTGTGGGGTCAAAAGCGGTTGGGAAGAGTGTTGCAAAAACATTACTTTACTATAACAATAATGTGATTGGAATGATTATTCTTCTAGAAGTCATGGCTGCCTATGGTTGCAAGAAGGTGCTCTTTCTTTGTTTTTTTTTAAACATTTTCAAGAATTTTATACTGTAATCTCTTTTTACTAACGCCATGCACATTCTTTTGTACTGGTAACTATAATAGTGCATGTACATCCTGCTCTGAGCACATTCTTGAAAATTGTAGACTAATTCTCTGGATGCTCTGATGATAGAATTATTTGATAATTTTGACAATATATCTTAAATCAATTCAAAAAAACTTGAAAACGATAACTGAAGTTTATAAGTATGTTTTTGAACATATAGATAGCCTATCTATCAAATTTCATGTGATTTGAGTATGGTCTGATTTTGAATCTGAAGTTAAACATGTACCAAATCTCATTATTGTCTTTAGCTATGATATATGTACCATGTAGATAGTCTACAATGTTAGATTTCTCATTTACACTTTGCTTTTGATGATTGTCTGGAGTACAATGTAAATAATTGTCAATGGATCCTAACCCTTTTTTAAATACTTTTCTGTATAAATACAGCAACTTACCAATGCCCTTCTAGAAGGAGAAGCACAAAAATCAATGTGTCTATCGAAAGCAAAGGCAATTATTCAAGCAACTGGGCAAATAAAGATATCTGACCAGGAGATTCAGAGATTGTCCAAAGATTTGTCAGAGGTATTTTAATGTAAATAAGTTGATGTTTAAAATTAATAGTAGCACCTCATGTTTTCTGAAAAATATCATTCAGGTTTGGATTATTTTGTGTAATGCATAGCGGTGTATTTATAATTAGGGATCGGGATTTTTTTTGTACATATAAAATATTTTCTCCTATGAAGACTTCTTTTGATCCATGGTTTCCCCTAAATTGGTTCATTTCCCCAACTTTGTAAAAAAATAAATAAACACTTACTTTCTTTCTTCATGTGATGATATTTGCTTAGGCCAAACATGAACTAGAGGCTTGCTGAGAAGAATATAAGCTTTTAAAGAAGAGTTCTGATCACACGGTAATTTACTTTCTTTTCTTGTCTTTCTAATGGGACACTTAACTACCAATTAACCCTAATAAATTACAGATTAGTGTCAGTTACCCTCAATTTAACTATAAAATTACTATTTCACACAATCCTATCATTTCACAAATTGAACAGCATACTGGTCCAAAACCCGTTAAACTTAGAGACGGAAATGAATTCCAAATCAAAGATGAGAATAAAATCCATGAAGTCCCATTGGAGCAGGTATGTGCTATGCACCCATTATCTCCTGCCAAAACCAAAGTCCCATTGCCTTTTGCTTTGCTTGTTTGATTTAATTTGTACATTAATTTGTTTTTTTCCTTGCAGCAAAAATTGACAGGGGAATTCAAGATTGTTTCAAGAATTTTAAAAGGTGCCCTATAATGGAGTGCCAACCCAAATTCAAGCTTTACAATAGTATGTCTAAGATTATTAAATGATTTAAAACAAGAGCAGAGATGCCTAAAGCCAAAATTTTAGTTCTTTTCAATTTGACTATCAAACTTTCTTTTTCTATATCAGGAAATTGATCTGCGCATCTTTCAGCTGTGCTATCTTCTTTATTATTGGTACTGATAAAAAAAATGTGTGATATGTTTAGTTAATAATAAATAATCCCATCTATTTCTCTTCGAATGTATTATGGATGACAATATGGAAAGTGTACTATGATTTAGTTTAGCAGCAATGTGATATGTATTTAATGGTTCTTATTTATAACATGTAAATCTTAGTTGTAATTTCAATGTGTTTGTTAATTTGGCTGAATGGGAATTGGGGAATGTAAATGGGTCGGTATCGGGTTGGTACAGGGAGGATTGTAGAATGAGGGTATGCTTATATGATACCATTTAGACTTGTTATTACCATGGATAATCCATGAAATAACAAAAATTATCTTCCCATGCAAATATTAGCCCTTGGAAATACTGGGGTGGGTCCCATGTATACTGCCCTTGGAAATAAACATGTGGGCCCCACGATCCTTGCCTTGGAAATACTGGGGTGGGTCCCACGTACACTGCCCTTGGAAATAAACATGTGGGCCCCACGACCCTTGCCTTGGAAATACTGGGGTGGGTCCCACGTACTCTGCCCTTGGAAATGCTCTGGAGGGTCCCACAGATGCTGCCGTTGGATATAAACAGGTGGGCCCCGCGTTAGCTGCCCTTGGAAATGCTCTGGAGGGTCCCACAGACGTTGCCCTTGGAACTAAATAGGTGGGCCCCATATTGCTGCCCTTGAAAATACTCCAGACAGTATCCGGGTGTGAAAGTATTTCCATGCGCCCTTTTTCCAACTGTAAGCGCATGGAAATACTCAGAAATGAGTATTTCCAACGGCGTCGATGGAAATAAGTGCTATTTCCATCGAGGGTTGTTGCAACAGGAGTATTTCCAACGGTAGCGCATGGAAATGACGATTTCAGGGCTTATTCCAACGGTACGCCCATGGAAAAGGCGATTTCCTGCCGTTGCAAAAAGCGAAAATTCTAGTAGTGTAACCGTGTGGGGAAATGATATGAATTAAAGCTCAGTCATTGATGTCTCTCTGTAACGCATTATATGCAGATATATATATATATATATATATATATAGAAAGAGAGTGGCTCATATCAAAACGTTTGCACCAAGGCCCTCTTGCAACCAAGTCGTTTTCGGATTTTCAAAGTCCAAACGGTCGATCCAAACCGTTAGATGTTCAATCTATATTAAAATCTGCTTGGAGGCCAAATTTTACATTTTTTGGAATTTTTTTACTATTTATTAAGACATTTTGAAAATTACTGATCCGGGTGAACATAAAAACAGTGCAACCAAATTCTGGACTATTTGATCAGCAATTTTCAAAGTGGCTTAATAAATAGTAAAAAAATTTCAAAAAATATAAAATTTGGTCTCCAAGCAGATTTTAATATAGATTGAACATCTAACGGTTTAGATCGACCATTTGGACTTTGAAAATCCAAAAACGACTTGGTTGCACGAAGGCCTTGGTGCAAATGTTTTGATATTAGCCACTCTCTCTCTCTCTCTCTCTCTCTCTCTATATATATATATATATATATATATTATCCATTTGTAATAAGTCACTGTATCAATAAAGAACGAAATCTGTAGAAGAGAAACAATCCAGTCTTGTTTAGGTGGAATGATATTATACAAATTTACTTGTTTTATTTATAGACTTTTAAATTATAAAATTCTATACTTGTAAATACCTAAATTATTGAAAAATATTCCGACACTTACAATTGCAAATTTTGATATTTGAGATTGAAACAAGATCCGAGCCACTTAATTTAATGAACACATCAAAATCTTGTAGTATATTAATATTTTTTTTGGGCAAGTATTAAAATTTTTATTGATAGGTCGAAGAATAATAATTAAAATTTCTTAAACCATCCAATATGAATTGTTTATTATATACCAAAAGGAATAGAAAAAATTATCCTAAATATGTAACATTTTTTTCTTTTAAGATTTTATGTTAATTAAATTGAGGATTGATCCCGATTATTTGCATGTCAAAAAATTTAAAATTTAAAGCGGTAGCATTATCCAAAAATTGTCAAGCATTGCACCGTAGACTAATTAATATTCCTGCTTCATACTCTTTGTACTCACTCTGATAGTTTTCCCCACTTTTTGAATGACTTTGTCTGATTAGGATGACAAATCGCATGACAAAAATAAGTTACATGCGACCAAATTGTACGTATTTTTGTTGTTTTAAATGCTCATTTATCCAATTTTCTAAAGATTCTTTTTAATATTTCACGTAAAAATGAAACCGAGAGAGTAAACTAATTCTTGATATTGAGAGATCAAGGTTCGAAGTACAACTGAATGTAAATTTCCTACTTAAGATATTGTAGTAAACTAAACGATAATACTTATTTTTATTTATTCCTATCATATTAACTATATAGTGCAAATGAATAGAAAATTGAAAACATTATTTTTGTTGTTTCTAAATACTTTAAGAATGGAGGAATGAACTATAAGTTAAATAAACTTTTCCCAGAACATAAAAGAAGAAACTTATTAAAGTATGAAAACCAAATTCCCTTCGTTGTTATTCATCACAATTCCAGCACGGCAAGCTACCTAATCTATAAACAAATTAAAACAATATTATTTGACTTTCTTTGGGATTGAAATCCCGAGAAACCTAGAACTTGTTGCATCCGATTTCAACCTTGGACATTTTTTATCCCTCTATTACTTCACATGTGTATCCTAAATATCCTTATCAGGTGCTAGGCGATTTCAACCCTGGACATTTTTTATCCCTCTATTACTTCATATGTGTATCCTAAATATCCTTATCAGGTGCTAGGGTTCGTCCTAGAGTTCAGCTTTTTTTTAAATAGATGATATGAAGATGTGTATTCTTGCAAATTTCGTAATCTATGAAGAATTGCATGAAGATAAAAAACAAATTAGTTCACTGTGTTTTCTTCTCAATTCATTGATGCACAAGGATGAAGATGTGAATGTGTTGACAAAAAAGAGAATTATAATACATCTGGAAATGACGAAGATGTGGTTCATTTCTTCTCTCATGTCTGTAGGAATCTGGAGATAAAGTCAGAACATGAATACTTATATGGTGTGGTTATATCTATAAAAGAGCATTGTCAGTCCCAGCTCAAAGAGATATTTGTGTTTTTGAATTCACTTACTTTATAAAAAAAAAAATTTAGTTGAAATTAATTGCAAATTTTTTATTAGTAATGTGATAACATATATGTGAAATGAATAAGTTTTGTGATTATATATGTGAAATGAATAAGTTTTGATAATTTATTTGTAAAATAAAATAAAACTAATTATTATGTTAGTATTATTCATTATTCACTCTCTACCGTTTTATTATCTCTCTACAGTTTCGTTATCTGATAATTTTAATGGATAATGATAGGATAGAATAAGGTCAATTCTTAATGGGTAAAAGTAGGGGTGGCAAAAAAAACTCGTAGCTCATGGCTCGATCATAACTCGCATCTGACTCGCTCGCTAACAGCTCGTTCGTTACTGGACCGAGCTGTTAACGAGCTAGCTCGACACTAACTCGGTCCAAAAATAACGAGTTCAACCTGGGGCTAGCTTGCTCGCCAGCTTGTGAGCTAGCTCGGCTAGGCATCAATTTGTGAATTTGTATGAATGTGTGTGCATTTTATACTGTTCAGCTCGGTCCAAAAAATTTGTAGAATTTATTTTCTTCTTAAAACAAGATCCATCCATACCCAGCAAGCCAGCTCATCAGCTCGCGAGCTAGCTCGGATCCCTGAAGTCAACTCGCTCGTGACTCGGACGAGCCAACTCGTGACGAGTCCAAGCTTGGCCTATCTTGTGACAAGCCAGCTCGTTGCCACCCCTAGATAAAAGTAGAGTATGGATAATTAAGATCAATTCTTAATGGATATGAATATGAAAATCTTCTACGCTACCCGTATCGTACCTACATTGACACCCCCACCCCACACACAAACCCCTCCTTAATTTTTGGCTCGCTCAAAACAGCTTCAAAACTGTTTCATGAATTAAATATGAAATTGAACTATTGAGAAGAATTTGACTGGTATATGGGTATTTTTTTCTATAATTTATTAGTATATTTTAGATAGATAACAAATATTGAATTTAAAATTTTTGCCCATCCAAAACAATAGGTTTTTTACATATTGAAACGAACAGAAAATATGATAAAAAAATGTTACATTTACCTTGCTGCAATATTTTAATACGCAAATCGAATTTAAAATCGATAATTGAATGTCCAAATTTTAAAATTTAAACAGTATCATCAATTTAATGTTGTACATTGCATCGTAGACTAATTCTTGGTACTTCATTCTTTTTGTACTTATTTATAAAATGCACCTGTAAACTAATTCTCCTACTTCATTCTTTTTCCTGACTTAGATATTTTTTCGCACTTATCAAATGATTCATCCTAATTAAGATGACAACTCACATGAAAAAAAAAATGAGTTATGTGTGGATAAATTTCTATATATTGGTACTTTTAAAATGCTCGAATCTCAAAGCGGCTGAGAATAAATCTCAAACCGTAAATTAAATGGAATCTTTTACACATATCAGAGAGGATACTTGTTCCATCAATTTAGTGTTATACATTGCATCGTAGATTAATTCTTGCTACATCATACTTTTTGTACTCGCTTATAAAATGCACCATAAACTAAATCTTCTTCTAGATTTCCGCACTTATCAAATGACTCTTAACTAATTAGAATGACAACTCACATGAAAAAAAAAATGAATTATGTGTGGATAAACATCTATATATATATTGGTATATTTGAAATGCTCATTGGATTCTTTTAAGATATCTGTTCAATATATTTCACATCAAAATATAATATAAATAAGAATAAAAGTAAGTTAATTTCATGATATTGAGAGCTCAAGTTAGAAAATATAACTAATGCAATTTTCATATATTAGATATTAGAGTGAACTAAACCATGATAATTATTTTTTTACTATTTGTTATGTTATAACTAGGCAGCCTAACAATACAGTTTCTTAGTTGGACCCACCTAAAGTGGCAGTACAGAAAAAACTCAGTGGAACTTTCAGCTGAGCTCGTTTTTGTAAAGTTTCAATCCATCTGTAAAGTGCAGATGGTTCGTAGCGCTCAACAAAGAGGATGAATTCGAGTATTGAGCCCTCGTGTCTACGCATCACTCCACCAACTAGGTTGCGAAATATAAGGTGCCTCGTCAAATGTTAAGGGCGGCAAATGGCAAATGGGTCCAGGTCGAAGACCAATTTCTCAAGAGAAGGACGTCTCTCTCGTGAAGTAACTCTACTTTACAGATGTAGAGCAAGTAACTCTACTTGAATTCTTCCCCACCCCTTCCCTTCCCTTCCCTCCCGTTCTGTCCCCTCGCCTCCCCCTCTTATACTATTTCTGGAGCACACCCTAAGGCTCTGATTGGCAATTAGAAGAAGACTGAGAAATAAAGTGAATTTGATGAAAATTTGGAAAAGACAATAATGGTGATATGATAAATGTAAGAATAATAAATCATATAAATTGATATTTCATTTCATAATCAATTCGGTACAATCATTGTCTTTATATAGGCGATTTAATTATATTTGGAATTAATTAAAATGATTTATATAGATCAGGTTAATTAATGAGCGTTTGACACTTTTAGCACACATATCCGCAAGATCATTCAATATTAACGTTTTAATGTTTATGAATTATGGAGCTATTTGAAGTAATTTCATTGATCCAATTTCTACATAAAAGCTCACTGTTTACCGCCACAGAAAATCAAATCAAATATATATTAGATATGATCATATGAGGCATGACTTGTAACAAAGTTTTAATTGTTATATTCTTGATTAAATTTTGAATTTAGTTTTTATTTATTTTATAGATAAAAAATCAGATTTAAATTAGTTTGTAAGTTAATTTTTCCAACAATTTCTTCTCCACTTATATCGTAAAGAGTGTTATTTATTTTTTATAATGCAGATCCTAGTTACATCGATACAAAGATTGTTGAAGTCAGCACCATCTAGAAGGCCCAAGCCCAATTCAGCAAAATCAAGATTAATCTTGAAATATGTATAATAGAGAGTAATCTAGAATACCAAACAAATTAGAATTAATTTGTATAATCTAGAGTATTCCATTAGTTAGTATAAATAGGGACTCTTAGTCTTCATTTTGTATTAAGCAAATCAAGCAATTCCTCTTCTAGCTTAGAGTGAGTAGTGAGTGTGAGATAATTGTGTAGAAGATATATATTGTAATACTCCTCTCTTAGTGTTAGAAATAAATTGAATATTCAACAAGTGGTATCAAAGCGGGTTCGGTCCTGTTGGCTAGAAGGTTCGTATAACTCATAAGTCTGTTGTTGTCGAAGGTCCTGTTGGCTAGGAGGTTTGTGTAAACCGAGTCCATCGTGGTGTCGAAATGTCAGACTTGAGTGGCATGAGTGGTCTCATTGAGAAGTTGAATAATTATAATTATAGAGACTGGCGTACTTGTATCAAGTCATATTTGCAGGGTCAAGATTTGTGGGAGATCGTGGGTGGTGATGAGATCGAGCCGCCACCGAATTCGATCCGAGCCTATAAGAAGTGGAAGGTGAAGGTGGGCCGAGCATTATTTGTGCTGAAGGCTACGGTGGACAAGAGCCTACTGACTCACATAGTATATGTGGAGACACCAAAAGAGACATGGGATGTCATCGTCGCGTTGTTTTCAAGAAAGAACACAAGTCGGCTGCAACTGTTCGAGAGGGAGCTAATGAATATCTCCCAAGGTGATATGACTGTAAGTGAGTATTTTCTTAAAATAAAGAATTTGTGTAGGGAGATTGAGCAGCTAGACGCCAAGTGAAAATTGGCGAGAATAGAATGCGGCGGATAATTCTATATGGCATGAGACCGGAGGACAGCGCCTTCATCACAACAATTCAAGGATGGGCGACACAACCAACACTGCTCGAACTAGAGAATTTGTTGGCCAATCAGGAAGCTCTTGCCAAGCAGCTGGCAGATTTAACGGTGAAGCACGAAGAGAAGAGCCCTGTATAGTGGTCGGCATGGAGAGTCGAGCAGGGACCGGTATCGACGACAAATTGAGGCAGAGAAGGTTTGTCATGAACAATGCAAGAGGTGCTCGTGTTCAGGGAGAGCTCCTAGAGGCCAGAGGGCAAAGGAACCGAAAGTGGTGAATACCGGAGTAGAAGAGTGGAGTGCTACAATTGCGGACGACGAGGGCACTATGCGAGAGAGTGCCAGTTCAGGAATAATAAAGGAAGCTTCGTGATGACCACGAAGGAAGGCATCGGATGAGGTCCCAAGTGAAGAAGAGTGGGCCGAAGTGGCGGCTGTTGCGATGTAGTCGGTGGCCGACATAGAGGACGTCGAAGAGGCTGATGTGCCTAAGGATGAGGAGATCGACTTCGAGTCATGGTTCTTTGATGAACCAGTTGAAGAACCGGTCAAGAAGGAGACTGGAGTTGTGAGGTGCGCGGTGGCTAATAAGGAGAAGCCACAAGAGAGCACTGAGATGGTGACCATCACCAAGAAGGGTGATGATGACGAGACGACACAGAGGAGTGTCGCTGTTGTGCAGAAGAAAGCAGGACGAGAGTTTGTGCAAGAAGATGCAGCTCATCTGATGATCCGTCGAGAGAAGAAAGCTAGACGACGACTTGTGCCAAGGTAACATGAGAAGAAGATTCCAGAACATTCTCTTATGAAGAAGACTATTCTGGAAGATCGACCATAGATGCCTGAGCAACTTCAAACTCAGAAATTGAAAGAAGCAAGAAACATGACGACCCAGATAAACACAGAGTACCGAAAATGAAAACAGTACAAAGTTGGTGCTGAGGGGGAGTGTTGAAGTCAACATCATCTAGAAGGCCCAAGCCTAATTCAGCAAAATCAAGATTAATCTAGAAATATGTATAATAGAGAGTGATCAGAGTCAAAATAATGATGATTTACGTAAAATTTTAGCTTACATTTTACATATTTTCTCACACTTATGTTTAATTTATTAAAGAAAAATGCTACTGTCACCCTTCTTTATGTTTTACTGCAGAAAACAGGTTTTGAAACTATTTTACACCAAATGGAGCTAGAATCGGGTCAATCGGATCAGCGACGCTTATCAACAAAGTCTCTGTTACGGTCCGTATTGCCTGATACGGACCAGGCTTAGCACAGACCAGAAGATAGCGCTAGAAGCATTAAACCCTAACCGTCAAGGTCCTAATACGGACCGTATCACCTGATACGGTCCATAACCGAAGGCGCCTCTTGGGGAATAACTACCGACAGCTGTTTCCAGATCAGTTTCTTAGCCCCTACTCAACCCTCAGACGTCCCTCCACTCCTATATAAGGCCCTTGAGAAGAAGGAATATTTATCTTTGTAATTAGGGTTATATTTGATTAAAGTGAGAAGAGATGAGTGCTTGTAACAATGCCGTTTCGCGGCTAAGTTCCTTTTTCTTAGGGCTAGGCAGTAAACCTTGTTACTCTTGATGTTTTGATATATATATTTCTGTTGATTATGGTTTCTTGTTGTTGAATCAAAATGCTTTTGTGATTTACTATCTCTTCATCTAACTTCAATGATCTAGTTTGAGTCTGTTAGGGTAGTGACAGTACTTTAATGGCAAGAGAAACTATTTGTATGAATTAGCCTCGTTGAGATCTATTAGGTTTATGTGAAGAAAACCTTAGCGGGGAAATCATAAACCAGACTAACAAAATGCGTACCAAATTCCATCACATGCGTAAGGAAACTCGCAGTGATCTGTGTAGTAATTTGGGATTTTTAGAGATCAGTCATTTGCGTAAGGAAACTCGCAGTGTCCTATGTAGAATCTCGGTGAAATATCTGTCATTCTTGCGTAACATAAATCGCAATGACCTATGTGGTGTCTTTCATTAAACAACAACAGGAAATCAGACGCAACAGGAATATATTGTCAAAGCGGATTGAGTAGCAATGGTGTGCCGAAACCCTAGGAATTCTCATCTCTATCTTTATTTTAATTACTTTTAATTACTTCCTAATTTACATTGATCATAACAACATCTCACAATTTTCAGATTTCGTCTAGCCTTTTCAAAGATTGCGATTCGATCGCTCAAAGCACTGAACCAATATTCCCTGTGGATCGACCTCGAACATACTACTCGATAGGATTGTGCGCTTGCAGTCCGAACCGATAGCATTTCCTAGTTTATAAATATTAAAAGAAACATTGCTCTCTTTTGAGTGATCAGAGAGTAATCTAGAAAATACCAAACCAACTAGAATTAATTTGTAGAATCTAGAGTATTCCATTAGCTAGTATAAATAGGGACCCTTAGTCTTCATATTGTATCAAGCAAATCAAGCAATTCCTCTTCTAGCTTAGAGTGAGTAGTGAGTGTGAGATAGTTGTGTAGAAGATATATATTGTAGTACTTCTCTCTTAGTATTAGAAATAAATTTAATATTTTACAAAGATCATCAACTATTTTGGGTATTTTGGGTATTTGATGATGGAAAATTGGGTTGGAAACCTATTTGAAGTCATTTGGACAGGACTATATATTTTTCCCTCCATATGATTAAATTCAAATGTCTCATCATGGTAGGTGAAAGTGGAGTCTACAATAATATTTTGTCAAAAATTTTAGATGAATATTTTGTTTGATGATTTGAAAAAGTAGAGCATTTTATAAAATTTCCCTGTCAAAATTTAAATTTAATTTGAATCTTGTATAATTATTATTTGATTTAATAATTAAATTTATATAAATTATTTCATCCAATTAATTATTTAACCTTTATTTTATTTAATTAATTTACTAAAGTTTTAATTAGTTGTAAATTTTAATTGTTAGCCTAATTAATAAAATTTAAATCTACGGATTATAACAAGTATAATCATTATTTAATCTTATTAAATAAAATTAATTATATTCAATTATATTGCTAACTTTTTTTTTATTAATTTTCAATCTAAGTTTATTATAAATATAGATAATAAAGTAAACTAATTATTATCCCCTAGTTCAATCTAATATCTTATACAAGAAATTTACATTAGTTGTGTTTTCAATATTTTCTCTCTATCTCAAGAATTTGTTTGCTCTTACTCTCGATTAATTAAAGCGATTTTTAGAAAACACAACTAATGAGCATTTTCAAAGAAATTAGTATGTAAAAGTTTGTTCACATATAACTCATTTTGTTCATGCTATTTGTCATCCAATAAGTGAGGTAAACTATCAAAGTGAATTAAAAAGATATGAGGCAGGAATAGTTAGTACAATGCTCAATCAATTTTGGATAATCCTTCTGCTTTAAATTTTAGTTTTGACTTTCAAATGGTCAAAATGAGTCCTCAATTTAATTCACATAATGAAATCTTCAAGCAAAATAAAAAAGGGACCAAAAAGAATATTACATATTTAGGATCTTTTTTCCATTCTTTTTGGTATATAAAAGACGATTCTTAGTAGGCGGTCCATTTTTAAAATAATTATTCATTTACCTACACATGAAAAAATTTAATACTTACCAAAAAAAAAGAAAATTTAATTTTTTACAATATTTTAATGTGTTCATTGAATTAAGTGGCTCGGATCTTGTTTCAATCTAATTAAGTTTTAAACTTAATAATATATTATTATAAAAATAAGACAAACGGATTCATGCTACCGGTTCATTATTAATTAGATTCATTTAATTAAATGATTAGTTTAATAGTTAATTATTAATTATATTTTTATTATTCACTTTGACAGAGTAAAGCATTGTATGCAGATATTAACCACTTCATTGTGATTCATTAATTAAATGATTACATTAATGAATTAGCCGTGAGGTGAAATGATATTAATTAAAACTCAGTCCATTTGTAATAAGTCACTGTATCAATAAAGAACGAAATCTGTAGAAGAGAAACAATCCAGTCTTGTTTAGGTGGAATGATATTATACAAATTTACTTGTTTTATTTATAGACTTAAATTATAAAATTCTATACTTGTAAATACCTAAATTATTGAAAAATATTCCGACACTTACAATTGCAAATTTTGATATTTGAGATTGAAACAAGATCCGAGCCACTTAATTTAATGAACACATCAAAATCTTGTAGTATATTAATATTTTTTTTGGGCAAGTATTAATTTTTATTGATAGGTGAAAGAATAATAATTTAAATTTTTTAAACCATCCAGTCTGAATTGTTTATTATATACCAAAAGGAATAGAAAAAAAAATATCCTAAATATGTACCATTTTTTTCTTTTTAGATTTTATGTTAATTAAATTGAGGACTGATCCCGATTATTGCATGTCAAAAATTTAAAATTTAAAGCGGTAGCATTACCAAAAATTTGTTAAGACTAATTAATATTCCTGCTTCATACTCTTTTTATTCACTCTGATAGTTTTCTCACTTTTTGAATGACTTTGTCTCATTAGGATGACAAATCGCATGAACAAAAATAAGTTAGATGTGAACAAACTTTTATGTATTCTTGTTATTTTAAAATGCTCATTTATCCGATTTTCTAAAGATGTCTTTTTAGTATTTCACGTAAAAATAAACCCGAGAAAGTAAACTAATCCTTGATATTGAGAGCTCAAGTTGGAATTACAACCGAATGTAAATTTCCTACGTAAGATATTAAAGTGAACCAAACGGTAATACTTAAATTTCATATTAAATTAGAGTGCAAATGAATAGAAAATTGAAAACATTATTTTTTTTGTTGATAAAAAACACCTTAGTGATGGAGGAATGGACTATAAGTTAAATAAACTTATTGCAAAACATATATTGAAATTTTTGAGAAAAGATCTATTAAAATATAAATCAAATTCCATTCGTTGTTATTCATTAATCGTGGATTATCCGGCAGGGTGAGCTACCTAACTCCATAAAAAAATTAAAACAATATTGTTTGAACTTTTTTTATATTGAAATCCCAAGAAACCTAGAACTTGTTGAATCCAAATTCAACCTGAACACCTTTTGTCCCTCTTACTTCATATGTATACCCCAAACACCCCTAGCAAGTGTTAGGATTTGTTCTAGAGTTCAACTTTTAAAAAAATAGATGATATATGAAGAGATTAATTTTTGCAAATTTCGTGATCTATGAAGAAGTGTATGGAGGTAAAAAACCAATTAGTTCACTGTGTTTTCTTCTCAATTCCTTGATACATAAGGATGAAGATGTGAATGTCCTGACAAAAAAAGGAATTATAGACAACAAATCTGGGAATGATGAAGATGTGGTTGATTTCTTCTCTCATGTCTGCAGAGATCTGAAGATAATTTAATTTCTGAACATGACTACTTATCTGGTGTGGTTATCTATAAAATAGCATTGCCAATCCCAACTCAAGCGTTGTTGGGGCACCTTTCTGATTGGAATTTTGAATCAGATCTACCGATACCATGATTCTAAGCAAACCCCAAAATACACTACCAGTACTTTGTATGATCCTATCTGTAATTTTGATGAAAAGAACGAAATCATTAGAAGAGAAACAATAAGTCACTGTATCAACGAAATCTGTAGAAAAGAATATATTATCCATTTGTAATAAGTCACTGTATCAATAAAGAACGAAATCTGTAGAAGAGAAACAATGCAGTCTTGTTTAGGTGGAATGATATTATACAAATTTACTTGTTTTATTTATAGACTTTTAAATTATAAAATTCTATACTTGTAAATACCTAAATTATTGAAAAATATTCCGACACTTACAATTGCAAATTTTGATATTTGAGATTGAAACAAGATCCGAGCCACTTAATTTAATGAACACATCAAAATCTTGTAGTATATTAATATTTTTTTTTGGCAAGTATTAAAATTTCTATTGATAGGTGAAAGAATAATAATTTAAACTTTTTAAACCATCCAATATGAATTGTTTATTATATACCAAAAGGAAGAGAAAAAAATATCCTAAATATGTAACATTTTTTTCTGTTAAGATTTTATGTCAATTAAATTGAGGACTGATCCCGATTATTTGCATGTCAAAAATTTAAAATTTAAAGCGGTAGCATTATCCAAAAATTTGTTAAGCAATGCACCGTAAACTAATTAATATTCCTGCTTCATACTCTTTGTACTCACTCTGATAGTTTTCCTCACTTTTTGAATGAATTTGTCTGATTAGGATGACGAATCGCATGACAAAAATAAGTTACATGTGAACAAATTGTACGTATTTTTGTTGTTTTAAATGCTCATTTATCCAATTTTCTAAAGATTCTTTTTAATATTTCACGTAAAAATGAAACCGAGAGAGTAAACTAATTCTTGATATTGAGAGATCAAGGTTCGAAGTACAACTGAATGTAAATTTCCTACTTAAGATATTGTAGTAAACTAAACGATAATACTTATTTTTATTTATTCCTATCATATTAACTATATAGTGCAAATGAATAGAAAATTGAAAACATTATTTTTGTTGTTTCTAAATACTTTAAGAATGGAGGAATGAACTATAAGTTAAATAAACTTTTCCCAGAACATAAAAGAAGAAACTTATTAAAGTATGAAAATCAAATTCCCTTCGTTGTTATTCATCACAATTCCAACGGGGCGAGCTAATTAATCTATAAACAAATTAAAACAATATTATTTGACTTTTTTCGGGATTGAAATTCCGAGAAACCTATAACTTGTTGCATCCGAATTCAACCCTGGACATTTTTTATCCCTCTATTACTTCATATGTGTATCCTAAATACCCTTAGCAGGTGCTAGGGTTCGTCCTATAATTCAATTTTTTTTTTAAATGGATGATATGAAGAGGTGTATTCTTGCAAATTTCGTAATCTATGAAGAATTGTGTGAAGATAAAAAACAAATTAGTTCACTGTGTTTTCTTCTCAATTCATTGATGCACAAGGATGAAGATGTGAATGTGTTGACAAAAAAGAGAATTATAATACATCTAGGAATGACGAAGATGTGGTTGATTTCTTCTCTCACGTCTGTAGGGATCTGGAGATAAAGTCTGAACATGAATACTTATATGGTGTGGTTACATCTATAAAAGACCATTGTCAGTCCCAGCTAAAGAAATATTTGTGTTTTTGAATTCACTTACTTTATAAAAAAAAAATATGAAAGAAAACGACGAGAAGATTAAATACAACCTGGGATAGATGAAAGACAACCAACAGAACATGAAAGACAACCAATAGTAGATGAAATACATCCAGTAGAACATGAAAGATAACCAGTACAAGTTGAAAGACAACTAGAAGAAGATGCAAGACAACAAGAAGAAGATGAAATACACTCAAAACAAGATGAAAGACAACCAGAAGAAGATGAAGACAACCAATACAAGATGAAAGACAACTAGAAGAAGATGAATGACAACCAATAGAACATGAAAAACAACCAATACAAGATGAAAGACAACTACTAGAAGATGAAAAACAACTAGAAGAAGATGAAAGGCAACCAGTACAAGATGACATACAGCAATAAGAAGATGCAATACAACTAGAAGAAACACAAATAGTATAAGATGAAAGACAACTAGTACAAGATGAAATACAACCAGTACAAGATGAAAGACAACAATAGAACATGAAAAAAAACCAATACAAGATGACAAAAAGCTAAAAGAAAATGAAATACAACTAGATGAAGATGAAATACAACCTGGGATAAATAAAAGACATCTAGCAGAAAATGAAAGACAACCACTATAATATGAAAGACAACCCGTAGTAGATGAAATACAACTAATAGTAGATGAAAGAGTAAGAGCAAACAAACTATTGTCCGATTTTTTAAAATGCTCATTTGTCCAATTTTTTTTAGAATGGCAAATAGCATGACCAAAATGAGTAACATGTGAACAAACTTTTACGTACTTTTTTTCAAAATGCTCATTTGTCCGATTTTTTTTAAAGATGTTTGTTTAATACTTCACATCAAAATAAAATGAGAGTAAGAGCAAACAAACTATTGATATTGAGAGCTCAGAGTTGGAAGTACGACTAATATAAAATTTCTTATAAAGATATTAGAGTGAACTAAATAATAATAATTAATTATTTTTATTTTGTTTAAATCTGTAAATTAATAAAACAAAATAGTAAACACACTAATTGAAAATTTTAGTTTTCTTTTATAAATTTAAATCAAAATTGTAATAAGTTTTACAAAAATATTAATATAAACCGCAAATGATTTGTATATTGTTTTTCTTGTTTGCTTATTTGTAAGATTCATTTTTACATATTGTTTTGGTGTCATTCAAAGGTTTTGTAAGATCCATTCTGATCCATTATGAATTCAAAGGTTTTGTAAAATAGATATCTATTTTATTTAGGTATTACTTCAAAGTTTTATCATCTGTCCGCGAAAAGCGGGTTAGTCTCGTTTTAATTAAGGACAACTTAAATATTGATCATTTAGATCTTATTGCAGGTCAGCGTATGGAGTTAGAAGTCGAATTTTTTGAGATCTGTCATTTTTTCACTGACCTAATTGATTTTTATCTACTGCTGACAGCTGAAGATGCTTAGTCTATGGTATTCTATAAAAGAGTGTATTGTTTGGAAATTTCTCAGTTTTTTTTATTGGGAGCTCGTTGAAAGTACAACTAATATCAAATTTCTTATATAAGATATTAGAATGAACTAGACAATAATAATTAATTTTCTTTACTCTGGATATATCTTGTAAATGTAGAATGTAAATGAAATAAGTTCTACAACATAATAATATAAAATGCCAGTATTAAATATAATTTACATGCTTATTAAATAATTATACTATAATTGAGAATAATTTACGTGTATTTTGTTTTCTTATTACTATTTTTAATTCTTTACTTTCAAATATTTTGCCAACTTAATCATATAATATCACACAATTAATACAAGAGAGAAAAACAAACAATAAAACATGGCTCAAATTAACGATATACATAATAAAATGTACTCTTAGTTGAGTGAGAAATGAACATAAAATAGAAATATATATACAGTTATAATTTATAATTAAAATTAATTTTATGATTACTTGAAATTGAAACTGGACAGTTTGGACGGTTTAGCTGATTGTGATTATTTTATTTTTCCAATTGGGCTTAATTCAGTAATTAAATCCATAAAACATGGGCTTTACAATTAGAGCCCATTATTTAAACTAAAATTATCTCACTGATTTCCATCTGCATTCCAATTTCCAAGCTATCAGCTCTCGTCCTATCTCCTATGTACTGTGTTACAGTACTCAAAACGAAGAGATAATTTTTGGGCCTTTGCTTTCATTCATTTATTAATGGTCTTTTGGTTGTTTCACCTTTCACGGTCAGAGTAACCACGTCTACACTGGATCCATATCCTCTCCGGTACCGTAAAAGATTCCCTTCATTTTACGGTTTGAGATTAACTCCCAGCCGGTTTGGGATTCGGGCTGACAGAGGGGGCAGTATTATTGGTCTTTTAGATTCGTGCCAAGTTAAAAATAACGGTCCGATCAAGTAATTGTAAAAGATTCCCTATTACGGTACCGGGGGTGATGTGAATTCCGTCTACACTGCCCCTCAATTTTAGGCAATGGCCAATGGATGACACGCGGCACAAGACAAACCATCGCCCCATGTTGTGGGCCCACAAAGTGGGTCCCGCATTACCCTTTGGGGTCGGAGGGGAATCGGCTATCACGTGACTTCACGTGCAAAAGCATGGCTTTCACCTCCTAGACATGCCATGCTGCCACCTAGAGGATAAAATGTAATGATTTGTATTTTGTATTGTGCGCATTTAATTTATTCTTTCCAATTTTGACGTGTCGTGTTATATATTTGGACGTAGCGCCACAATTCCGACATTTTTATTAATATCCAAAGTTAATTACAAATTAATAAATATACCCACAATACCTAGGTTTTTCAAAAAATGTCCAAACCGGTCAGATTCTGACCGGTTTCATCTTTTCAGAAGCCGGCCAGAATCTAACCGATTTTCTCTTCCCAGAAGCTGACCAGAATCTGACCAGTTTTCTCATTTTTTTTTTTTACACACAAAATATTTTATTCTTATACATGATCTACTTTGTAATTATGTAGTGTAATTTTATTTTGTTATTGTATTGTAATATTATTTTCTTGACTATTTTTCTGGGTATTTGTTTCACTCACACCAACTCAATTTATTTTGAGATGCGTCAATTGGTGTGCATTTAATCTTTAAAGTACTTATTATGTTGTTTAAAGCACTTATTCAATTTTTTTTTAATATTTTCTGTTTATATTTTATGTTGTACTATTATTGTTATTGTTGTAGTATTTTCTGTTTAGCATTATCATGATAATTTATTTTATCTGGAAAATATAAATATAGTACCATAAAAGCACATATACAAAAGAACCAAAATATAGGATAATCCAAACATAAAGCACCAAACATAGTATACCAAATATAAAAGTGCAAAACTAGCCACGGTACTACTGAAACGGAGAGGGGGGCATCGCTCAGGCGGTACCGGCGTTCGCCAGGCGTTCGCGCGGCCAGGCTCTCTCTCGGGGTCTCTATACCAGCATCGACGTAGCTGCGTATCCGCTCGGCAGTATCCCATATGTACTCACCCCTAGAGACTGTCGTGACTGACGGGGGTGTACCGAAGATGGATGCAGTGTGCCCAGTCCCAAAGTCATGATGAGTATGAGACCCGCTACCACTAGCATCTCTATCATTGGCATCTCTGTCCCATATCGGGGTACTGGCGGTGCGGACATAAAGCCCTCCTCATATACCCCGATCTCATCGAGACTGCACGATAGAGACTTGACATTCGTAGTAAAGGAATCCTGAGGCGGTGGCTGTGGCGACATCTCGGCCGGACCCTGCAATCATACACATAATTTAGTAAATATGATCTGAATGAAGAAATGTTTACAAACCTGGCAGCTACTGAAGTATTACATACCTAAGTCTGAACCGGACGTCCATGCTCGTCGTAGAATGCCTTCCACCTAGCATTGGACAATACCCAACAATGGTAGTCCCACTTTGGATGCTCATCGGGGGAAGGTGGCATCTCAGACATCCTAACCGGGCTCGGTCGGATCTATCTCACGCCAGTAAATGTTCTCCCCGGTGTCTCACAGCATGGTGATGAGTTCCCACCGTGCCCAGCATCCTCAACATACTTCGCATTCTTCTTGAGGGTGCGGTACCCAAGATGTCTCCAGTTCTTCTTTCTCAGCATGGTGATCCCATGCCAGCACACCTTGATCAAGGACCAAAGCTGAAAAAAAAGTATTTTGTCAGATCAAACATTGATGAACTATTCAGTTAGGGAAAAACTATATAGTTTTATGTGCATTACCTGGCGAGCCCATTTGATGATGTTGGTGTGTAACCATCATCAGTTTTGACCTTGTTGCATAAATGGGCACCATAATCGCCCTGCAGAATATAGTGGTCATGCAGACCTGCATCTCGTACCTCAATAGGGGATGTCCCGGGGTCTGAAGAAGCGCATCTGGCTCATGATAAAAGTCCCCATACTGGGGCTCCGCCGCCGTAGTGTAGTACTCCTGCAAATGGTTACTCCAGTCCCACTCCAGTCGCCCTTTGTGGCTCATCCTGTAAGGAACACGTTAGTTGCAATACAAAGCTATCAAGTAATATGAGATAGTTGAATAGGATACGACTTACTTGTGCAGGTCTATGATGGTGGAATGTGACAAAGATGGGTCTATGGGAATCAACGGCGCATGTTCAAGCTGACGGAGTATCCGATCTGGATAGTGGTGCTCCACTATCCAGAAGTGTACGAGTCGACCTCTGTAGTACCACATCTCCCGCTCCTGCAGACAACTCCCCTGCAACTCCTCCTCCTCGTACAACTGCTCATACGGTGTCCACTCAACAAGATCCGCAGCCAAATTCTGCAGCTCTGAACGGACTGGCCTGATCCCAATGGTACTACCGTGGGTCCAATCTATGTAGTTGTGGTAACCGTGCCACTTCTTCCCGTATGCCGGGCATCTCCAAGTATCAGGCGCTCCCCATGCCGGAGCCTCATTCTGGATAGGCCGGCCCACCGGTAGCCGTGACCACGACCAGTGTTGAAGCAAGAGTACCGGCCCATACATCTGCTTCGCCTTCTTCTGCATTTTCAAGAATTTTAGCCGTCAGAATATTTGGATTGATTGATTAAATAATTAAGTAAGAAAAGAGTTAGAGACTTACCTCACAACCACGGTACAGGTGAGAGCACAGATGGGTTAGCAGCTCCACCCCAGTTGTACGGCGACGGCTGATCAATGTCTGTCAGCAGCGAAAGATATATTATCATCGGCAATCATATCACCGCTAGAATCAGGAAACATGACAGAACCAAATTGACGGGAAAACAAAGTCAAATTATTGGGATTGAGAATTTTAGGTATGGATCTAACATGATTGAAATCCAAAATGTCCCATCAAAATTTGACAAGCATGTAAGTGCTACAGTACCAGTATATAATTTATACAGTAAAATGGAATTAGATCTATTTTAAAAGATATTGGATCGGTTGTATGACCATTATAACCTTTTATAAACTTATAACAATCTTTAATCTTTGATGACATTATGTATTTTTGTTTTCTCTGTGGACATAATTTTTTAAGACATTGGACCTTAATTTTCATAATCTCTATTGGGTTTGGATCTAATACAGATCCGTTTGACAGGTCCAATCTGATTAGTTATAGATTATAATGAATTTAATTTATTTAAGGGTTGTAAAATAAAATAAAAATCTCCAGGGCCCACCACACACCAATTCACAAAATAACAGATGACACTTGTTAATCCAGCAATTGGTTTGGTAGGGGTTTTGATAAAGAAACAAATAACAATTGGTTGTTGTATTGTTGGGGAATAAAAAAATAATTTATTTCCAAGCTCAGAGGATAAGACCTACAGACAAGGGGTGTTTTTTTCGTTCAAAATATCTTTTTCGGATAATATCGAGTTATTACAGGAAGCAAATTCTCTTTTGAAGATAAGTGAGAATTTGGGGTTTCTTCAACCTCTCCTTTCATGAACAATTAAATTTTCTTTTACTTAACAACTGATAAAAATATTTTTGTTTATAAAATATACAACTTAAACAGATCAATAACGAATAGTTATTTTAATTAGAAAAATGTGTGTGTCATTAAATTGGTAAGTCACTATTTTATCAATAATATTTGAAAACCAGCTCACGATTTAGTCAAAGGCAATAGCCTTTTGTGTCGAGGGATGCAAGTTCAAAATTCAAAATTTATCATTATAAAACAATACAAGTGTAACTTGTTTTGTTAATTTATTTTTCCATTTATTCCGTGCCACATTTTCTCTTAACAAACGTATATAGAAATTTGAATACTTTAATTGTAATAATTAAATTAAGTCGGTAGAACCACAACAATAATAGAAAGAAAAAACTAAAATGTGCTCTCGCTGTAGATATTTATATTGCATTTATCAATCAGAATTTGGTTCTAAAAACATAACAGTGGATCATTAAGCTTTTTTCTTTTTTTGTTTGCACAAAAAACCAATAATTACATTGCGTTTTTGTAATTGAATTTGTTACATATTCTTAATCTATCCTTTGAGATGATGAATATAACCCGAGCTTTATATTATATTGCCGCTTCAAATTTTATCTCAAAAATAGAAAATAATTTATTCTCCTTAAATTTATCCTAATTAATTAATGTATGTTTATGCAAGAGTTCAAATCTAAATTAATGAATAGCATTTTTGTTATTACATATAATATCATCAATTTATAAATCAATGAGAATAAATATTTAATTTGTTCCCTTCAATCATTGTACGGAATGTATAAATATCTTTGATATATATTAGAAAACAATGCTTAAAATAGAAATAAAAAATTGCAAGAGATGAAGTTAAATTAATTTTCTTGATCATGCTCCATTTTTATCTCGTCAATATCTCATCCCTTATTATATCATCTCGCGAGATAAATGTACACACCACGTGTACAGTCACACTCTCACCTTTGTCCCTATCCCACTACTCCAATCAATGCTCTCGTTATCTCAGATCACAATCATAATTCTAAAAACAAAAACAAAAAAAACAATAATCTAATTCTATCCTCTCCATGTCGATCCACTGGAAAGTCCCATCCACAAAAATAGGAGACCAGATTCTCTGGAGTAACTCAATGTTAAGTTCTAGTGTGGACCGTTCGATCAGAATACAGGGCCAATCCGATCTGAGGTGGAACGCAAGGGATCCCTTTAATTCGTGGCAGAACAGATCTGACGGTCTGGATCTATATTAATAATTTGAGGTACTTTAGGTGATATGAGCTAATAGGAGAGAACCTTAAAACCAGAAACCCCTTTTTGAAACAACCACTGAATTCCCGCACCAGGTTTTACAAAACCGCTCTCTCCTCAAATCTATAAAAGCCCATCTCCCCTTTCCATTATTCATATCCTATCCAAAGAGAAACAAAGAGATTTCAATACAGCAGCGCAAGAGAAGAGATCAAAGGAAACACCAAGAAAAAAAGAAACCAAATCTTTCATCAAAAATCAAAATGAGTTACTTGAACAAGGTCTGGATGGCAGCTAGCGTGGTAGCAAACAGAGAGAAGGCATCACTTGCCTGTTCGGTTCAGAGAAACAAAGACCGGCTCGGCTCGGCTGGGTTAATGGCACAAGCGGCAAGCTTGGGTTTGGCCAGAGCGGTGTCTGGAGACGAGAACCGGAGACAAGCTGATGAGTCGGTACGGCAAGCGATGTACCTCACCTGTTGGAACCCGAGCTAAATCGATTGATTGATTGAATCTGGATCGTCTGATTCTTATCAAGCAGCCTGGGTTATGATCAATTGGTTGTCGATTGATTTGCTTGAGATGAAGAAAGGGGATAAAGAGATGAGGGGATTTGGGGTAAATTGCATATGAAAAAGAAAAGAAAAGGCGGGGGACTGAAATGCAAATACTTGTAATTGTACTTTTTTGTAATTTATACATGATGTAAATATTTGAGGAAATTAATACATATGATGAGTTCCCCACTCGGTTCTCTTATTTGTTTGAATTTCATAAAATGCAATTGTTAAGAAAAAAAGAAAAGAAAAGGTGGGGACTCTAATGCAAATAATGCAATTGTACCTCTTTTTTTGTAATTTGCGCATAATGTAAAAATTTGAGGAAATTAGTACATATGATGAATTTTACCCAATTGGTTATCTTATTGTTGAATTTCATTAAAATGCAAATGTTATGAAAAAAAGGGAAGAGGTGGGGGTCTGAAATGTAAATAATGCAATTGTACTTATTTTGTATTTAAGCATGATGTAAAATATTTGAGAAACTTAGTGCATCTGATGAATTCCCAATTGCTTCCCTTATTCGTCAATTTTCTCACAACGTCCATCTATATATGTTCAGATGATTGGGCTTAATGCTTTTGGAATAAAATAATTATAATAAATTTGTTAATAAAAATTGGACATAGTTGAGATGGTTTGCCGAGCCGACATTTTTATTAATATTCGAAGTTAATTACAAATTAATAAATATATTCAGGTATTGTTTAAACTATCTAAATCGGTCATTTATAACTGTTTTATTTTTTTTTCTCAACCGGTCATTAAATGGCATGTTCTCAAATTTTTTCTGTTTAAATGATAATTAAATAGTCTTTATTAGTGTACAATTGAATAATTAGTGAGTTTTATACGAATATAGAAGTATTTAATGTGATGGATGCTGTGACAACCAATACAAATTCATTTCTATACAAAATCTGTCAATGTCCAAATAGTTTTTTTTAATACGAGTCAATACTTAATAGATAGTGAGTTTTATTTAAAATTTTATTTAATCAAAATTAAGTATTTTTTTAGTTTAGTTATAAAATTTATCAAAGTAGTTTCAAATGATAAATTTGAATTGATAAAAAAAAAGATTTATAAGTTAATTTTATGTATATTAAATTTAATTTAATTTGATACTCATCAACTAAGCCAAATTAAAATATCACTTAGTTTAAATCCAAACCATGTCACTAATTCAACTAAGCCAAATGGATATAGCGCTTAGTTTAAATCCAAACCATGTCACTAATTCAACAAAGCCAAATTGACCACCACCCCAAATGCACAACCAAAAGATGAGGCACCAAAAGGAGACACAAACCGAACCGACATTTTTATTAATATCCAAAGTTTAATACAAATTATTAATTATACCCAGAATCGGATCAATTATCGAAATATACCCAAGTCAGCCATTTTCTGGCCGGCTATGTACCTTTTTTTTTTTTTTTTTTCCCCGCATTTTAGAAAAAGACACTATGAAGATCAAAGTATTGAAATTTAACACTGAAAATTTGAAATTTTTTGTTTAAATTATTTGTTATATTACTTCTTTTGATATATAATTAGCATATTTATACTAAAATATGCTATATTAATTGAAATTATATTGAATAACACTATATTATGTTAAATTACGCTAAATTACATTACATTACTTTATAATACGCTATATTAATTGAAATACGCTATATTGTGGTACTATTTTTTATGTTGTGCTACTATTTTTATGTTGTTATATATTCTGTTTAGCATTATCATGATAATTTATTTTGATCTGTAAAATATAAAAATAGTACCATAAAAGCACACATACACAAGAACCGAAATATAGGATAATCCAAATATACCAAATATAAATAGTATATCAAATATAAATAGTACAAAACTAGTAAAAATACAACTAAAACGGAGAGGGGGAATATCGCTGAGGCGGTACTCCGGCGTTCGCCCGGCGCCAGCGCGGCCAGGCTCCGTCTCTCTCGGGCTCATCTGGGGCATCGGCAGACCTCAGTATCTGCTCGGCAGTATCCCATCTGGCATCCCCCGTGGAGACTGTCGGTACTGGCGGAGGTGTAGCGAAGATAGATGCGGCAAACCCAGTCCCAAAGGCAGGCTGAGTATGAGACCCGCTACCACTAGCCTCTCCATCATGCGGCATCTCTGTGCCATATCGGGGCCATGTCGGTGCCGACATGATCTCCTCGAACTCGTGGAGACTGCACGAGAGGGACTCGTACTCAGAAGTATCGGTCTCCACAGGTGGTGGCTGTGGTGGCATCTCTGCTGGACCCTGCAATCATACACATAAATTATTAAATTTGATCTGAATGAAGAAATTTATTAAAACCTGACAGATACTGAAGTATGACATACATAAGGCTGCACCGGACGTCCATGCTCGTCGTACCATGCCGTCCACCTAATGTCGGACAATACCCAACGATGGTAGTCCCACTCTGGATGTGAATCGGGGGAAGATGGCATATCATCCATCAGAACCGGGCTCGGATCGGGCTCCTGCGGATCTATCTCACGCCAGTTGATGTTCTCTCTGGCGTCTCGCAGCATACCGATGATCTTTCCACCGTGCCCGGCATCCTCAACCACATTCGCATTCTTCTTGAGGGTGCGGTACCCAAGCCGTCTCCAGTTCTTCTTTCCCAGCATGCGGATCCCATGCCCGCACTCCTTGATCGCGGCCAAAAGCTGAAAAAAATTTAGCATGCCAGATCAAACCTTGATGTATTACTAAGTTAGATCAAACCTTGTGGTTTTAGGTGCTTTACCTGGCGAGCCCATCCACGACCGTTGGGATGGTAACCATCATCCGTTTTGATCCTGTCGCGGAGATGGGCACCGTAATCACCCTGCAGATAGACACTCGCCATGCAGACCTGCGTGTACCATACATCGTACCTCAACTGGGGATCCCCCTGGGTCTGCTGAAGCACATCTGGCTCGTGATAGAAGTCTGTATACTGAGGATCCAAGGCCGTCAAGTAGTATGCATCGTAATGGGTGCTCCAGTCCTTATCCAGTCGCGCTCGGTGGGTAACGCTGTAAAAAAGACGTTAGTTGCAATAAAAAACTATCAAGTAATATGATTTATTTAATAAATACAATAGACTACGACTTACCGGTGCAGGTCTCTGTGCGTGTAACTCGGCAAAGATGGGTCTATGGGAATCAACGCGCCTCGACCAAACTGGCGGAGCACCCGATCTGGATAGTGGTGCTCCACTATCCAGAAATGTATGAGTGGACCTCGATAGAACCACATCTCCCGCTCCTGCTCGTCAGTCACACTGCCCGGCAAGAGGAACTCCTCGTACAACTGATCGTACGGCGTCCACTCAACAAGAGGCTCAGGCAAACTCTGAAGATCTGACCGGACTGGCTTGATCCCAACGGTAGCACCGTGGGTCCAATCCTGGTAGTGGTGGAAACCGTACCACTTCTTGGCGTATGCCGGGCAGTGAAACACATCTGGCTCTCCCCAATCCGGCGCCACATTGGGGATAGGACGGCCCACCGGTAGCCGTGACCACAACCAGTGCTGAAGCAGGAGTAAGAACATTACACGTCAGTGTATTTTGATGGATTGATTGATTAAATAATTTACACTAAAATAAGAGTTGGTGACTTACCTCACTACTACGACACAGGTGGTAGTACAGATACGCCAGGACAGCTCCACCCCAGTTGTACGACGTCGGCCGCTCAATCTCCATCAGCAACGGGAGATACATCATCGGCATCTGATCACCGCTGGAATCAGGAAACATGACAGAACCAAAAAGGTCCATCACGTTGCCCCGTGTATATCTGCAATACAAAACATATAAAAATTCTAATAGAATCATCGTATTATAAATTAATTAGTATATATTAATAAAAATTTACCTCTGAATCTCCAGCTCGGTGGAATCTGTCAAGAGACCCGCAATGAAGTGCTGCCGTAACCTCGTCATCTGCAAATGGAACTTCGACCTCCCATGGTCCCCAATGATATAGGAAGGATCAGCTCCCAACAACTCCTCGACATAACCTGCGAATCTGGTGCTGTCAGAGACGCCGCCGACGGGTGTGCCACGGATAGACAAATCCCAGAGAGCACTCACATCCTGGAGAGTCACTGTCATCTCTCCGAATGGCATGTGAAACGTGTGCGTCTCGGGACACCATCGCTCCACCAGTCCAGCGATGAGAGATGCATTGATGATGCTCTTCTCTGTCCGCACGATGTCCACAACCTGGTAGAGACCCAGGTTGATGAGGTACGGCTCCATCACCTCGTAGTACCTCATGTGAACGCACCTCAACTTCACATCTAGAAGATCCGTGTCCTGCGTTGAAAAATGTAATCCGCATGGTGACAACATAATAAAATTTAAATCCAACAAAATTTAATGAAAATATAAGAAAAGGAACGTACCTCACGAGAAGCCAGTGAGACTCGGTGCTCGCTGTGGGGAATCCATAGGAGAGGGCTGATGTGCTCCGTGCTGCTGGTACTGATCGGCTCGTCCACTACTGGACGCTGGGTAGGCCGTGCTCTAGGCATCCTGATATCTAAAATAACCTAAATTCGGTGAAATTACGCTTGATCAGCATAATTATGGTAAAAAAGGCCAAAATACCCTAAATATTAGTCATCTGTGCTAATTACACTAAATTATGCTTAATCAGCCTAATTATGGTAAAAAAGACCAAAATACCCTAAAAATTGGTCATCTGTGCTAATTACACTAAATTACGCTTAATCAGTCTAATTATGGTAAAAAAGACCAAAATACCCTAAAAATTGGTCAAACGTGCTAATTTCGGTAAAATTACGCTTAATCAGCATAACTATGGTAAAAAAGGCCAAAATACCCTAAAAATTGGTTAAACGTGCTAATTTCAGTAAAATTACGCTTAATCAGCATAACTATGGTAAAAAAGGCCAAAATACCCTAAAAATTGGTCAAACGTGCTAATTTCAGTAAAATTACGCTTAATCAGCATAACTATGGTAAAAAAGGCCAAAATACCCTAAAAATTTGTCAAACATGCTAATTTCGGTAAAATTACGCTTAATCAGCATAACTATGGTAAAAAAGGCCAAAATACCCTAAATATTGGTCAAACGTGCTAATTTCGGTAAAATTACGCTTAATAAGCATAACTATGGTAAAAAAGGCCAAAATACCCTAAATATTGGTCATCTGTGCTAATTACACTAAATTGCGCTTAATTAGCCTAATTATGGTAAAAAAGACCAAAATACCCTAAATATTGGTCAAAAGTGCTAATTTCGGTAAAATTACGCTTAATCAGCCTAATTATGGTAAAAAAGGCCAAAATACCCTAAATATTAGTCAATTATGCTAATTAAACTAAATATTGGTTAACTTAGCTAATTACACTAAATTACAACAACATAATCTAAATTATAACACCTAAAACCTAAATCCTAAACCCTAAAAGAAATAAATTAAAAATTAAATTAGATAAAAAAAAAATTACCTTAAAGAAGAGAGAATTCGGTTGAAGATGGGAGAATTGTGAGAGGAGAGAGAGAAAAGGGGTATATAAAGGGTGAAATGCGGGGGGGGGGGGAAAAGGTACATAGCCGGCCATAAAATGGCCGGCTTAGGGAGGGTACATAGCTGGCCAGAAAATGGCCAGCTTGGGTATATATCGATAATTGGTCCGATTCTGGGTATAATTAATAATTTGTATTAAACTTTGGATATTAATAAAAATGTCGGCAAACCGAATGCTGGAAAAGAGGAAATAGACAAATCAATCGCCATAACTCAATTAATTCTTGTTTCTATTCATTGTTCATTTTTCAAGCGTGGGGTATATACATTTTTTTTGTCTCATTAAAAGGCCTAAATAATGTGAGCTTAACCACTGTATTGGGCTCCTGGTTTGATGGAATCAATGGGTTTGTTCCCACGCCTCGGATCCCTTGCATTTCTCTACTCTGTGGCGTATTGTGTTGCTTGCTTTATATATTTATATTTGCTTGGATACTTGGGTTTAAGCCATCTAATTAATAGTCTCTAAGCTAAACTTATTCAATCATGTTAATAATTTCTTTATGATAAATTTTATGATGTCATATGATATTATATTGAAGAAGATTCAAATACTTTTTATAATAAATCCATTGTACCTTTGTTTTTAAATTACTTTTTTTAATGCATCCATTGTACCTTTGTTTTTAAATTTTTAATAACACAAATTCTAAGAATTTTGATATCCAAATTGTTAAATACGATATGAATTACTTAATTTACTACAAGCACATAAAACATTATGACATTTGACTTTATTTTATTGAAAATAAATACCTTGAAATATAAACATATATAAATTATTTACACAATAAATATTAACTTTGATGTCAATGTTGTCTCTAACGGCACCTAGAGAGGGTGAATATGTGGTCTTTTAAAATTTTAACTCTAAAAGGTTGATATTAAATATAAAAATATATCTAACGTGTGCGCAAGTTGTATTTTTGCCGAAACAAGAAAATTTAAACAAGATAACTGTACGTATGGTAAATAGAAGAGTTAAGAGACACTTGACACGAGAGATGTTTATGGAATTCGGCACTAACGCCTAGGAGACGCGACCTTTTTGATGGCGCACTTCTTTATCCAATGAGAAAGCAGTACAAGGTGGAACCGGTGAGCCCTTACAAATCTTGGGAAGTCACACGGCCCGAGCACGAAATTGGCTCTTGAGCACTAACGGCTCTAGTGTTTGAAACAAACAAGAGATCTCACACAAATCACTCTAATTCTTACACAAGATTGAGTTCGGTGGAGTATGCTTGAGATTGTTGTAAGTATATTGAAGTTTGATGCACAAGCAACAATAGAAAATTCTAGATCTGAAAAGTATACAAAAATATTACAATTTGAGGCGACTAGATTGTCATTCCAAACCTAGATTTTGCTTTTATTTATAGAGAGAGAAACAAAACTTGATAATTGGCGTCAACCATTGCAACACTTTAATAAGCGTTGTAACGGTTAACCTCAGTTACTGGGTTTGATTGCGCTGAAAATCCTAACGCTTGTCAAGCATTACAACGGTTGCTACAACGGAACTCTCTAGAAGTTTTTGGGATCCGAACTGATTTATTCCGTTGCAACATTTGATTAATCGTTGTAACGGAATAAATCGATTACTCTGTGGATTTCGGATATGAATTATTCCGTTGCAACGTAACCATTGTAACGGTTTATGTAAATTACCTCAAGCATATTTTACCAATTTTATAGATTTCTAATTAATGTTAATTTTGAGCTAAGTCTTCTTAATGCATTCCTTGGTTCATTACATCACATCCTTGATATGTATAGCATTTGTAGATGCATCATTGATGTTTATTTAAACTTTATATCTTCATGAACATGCATAATATCTCAAGACAAGAAACTGTAAAATTCAATAAATATATATTTTTGCAAATTTAGTCAAATATACTAAGTAGATTATTGCGTAGTCCAATAGTCAATAAATATATAATCAAAATCTCTTAATTATTTACATACGTAGAAAAATTATATAGATCATATCTTATCATTTTACTGTGATAATGTACAATTGCACATCTTATCACACTATCATTCTGAGGTTATTTATTACTAAATATGCTAAAGAGATCTTCCTTTTTATTTAAATATCTAACTATATGCGTTCAAAAGAACACCTGACATCAGAACAAAATCTCCTTCCAATAATGCCAAAAGCACATAGAGATCAATTTCAACAAACCCTAGAAATATTTTTAAAACATATTTATCCAAACTTAGCAAAACCACTGGCTCCCTGGTCTCAAATCAAACGGCTGTACCCCTTTTTCAACTCTTTACACAAATTTATATATACCCACACGGATGCAGAACACTCTCAATTCAAACTCTCCACATTCATTCAATTTTGTGTTGCTTAATTTACCTTGAAAAAATCACAACCATAATTTTGTTTGAGCCTTTTGTCTCAAAAAAAAAAAAAAAATGAAGCTAGCTACCATGGCATCTATGGCTATGACTACACTTGGGCCAGCATTTGAGCTCAGAGATCCAATGGCCAGCCCAAACGTAACCACCTCTGGCCAACCGGTAATAGACAATGCGAGGCATGTATCGGGTTGCTCGAATTGTAGAAGAAAGAGCGACGGAAGCACGGTTTTTGATGACAAAAAGCATGACGATATGGAGCAATCTCTGAGGATGGTTATGTACTTGAGTTGTTGGGGTCCAAATTGATCAAATAAATTTGGAAATCACAATTTGAACCATGCAAGATTTTCTAGCAAAATATATTGATAGAACTGGTTTGGCTTTATGCAGCGCAACAGCCACTGTATTTTTCATTCTCTCTATTTGGCCGTGCGCTGAATGAAGTCAAATTTGCTCTGTCAATAACTTTACCCAATTGTCTTGAGAAAAATGCCTTTTGGTCAGTGTCTCAGTGCTATCCGCCTATCTAAAAGAAAAAAGGAAAGCAATTAAAAAAAATAAGACATGTTTTAGGGGAGAAACATATAAGGAGCTTGTTTATATTTTGGAGGCGTGATGTGAATGTAATTGAATTAATGTGAATTAATGTGTAGTTATTGTGAGTTGTAAGAGAGAAAAAGGGTTAAAGATTTAAAAGATGTTTCTTTTTTTTTTCATTACCAGAGGGCCCAAGTAATATTGGATTAAAAAAAAATACAAATCAGTCAAGTTTTTGCTCTCTTTTTGGATCCATAATTTACTAGAAAGAGAACAGATATAATTCAATAGAGATTCATATGAAAAACATAACAATGAAGATATATAGAGATAACTTTGCCTTGTTTAAATGTAGTCACAGTTGACTACAATTTCAAAAAAGGATATAATTTAAATGGTACAAGAAACTGTAAAGCATCTAAACAAATTATTGAAACGCAATTCATGATAAGTAACCTGAATACAATGCACATTTTATATCTGATAATGTGGCCTTCTATGGGATTAAAAAAAAATGGAACAAAGATAAATCTTTCTAAAAAAAAAACTAACTAACAACAAGAAGACAAACAAAGAGAAACATATGCAATATTATAACAAATAAAAATATTGACAATGTTATTTTAGATTCATACAACGCAAGAGTTATATATTTTTTTTATTTTGATACTATCGTTTGTATGATGTATAAAGTTCAGGATTTTAAATAGCGCGCTATAGCCTATAGCGCTGCTATAGCATCTCTATAGTATTTTTGGACCATAAAAACTATGGCGCTATAGTGGCACAATACGGTAATAGCGTTTTTTTTTTAGTCATTCTGCCGTGACGCGATAAATGTTATTTAAATCTTTGTTAAAGTCAAAATAAATATTCTGAATATCTTTTCTTAATAATATGCGTCTCATAAGAAACTAAATAAAGTTGCATTGATAACAGTGGGACTTGTTCTATATATAATTCCAATTATTTGAAGAAAAGCAACTTGTTATAAATTCAACAAGTTAATGCTCTGAGTAGTGACTAGATGTAACATAACATGATTGTTTAATGGATAAGGCTAACGGTACACCAAAGACTAATCCAAATGCACGTGTACATGAATGATTCTTTATATGGGGATCTTAAAATTATGTTTATTTTGTATTTTAATTTATTGGGTAAATTTCGCCGAGGTCACTCAACTTTATTCTTTGTCATGAATTGGTCACTCAACTTTTATTTATTCTTTTGAAGTCACTGAATTTTATATTTATTCCGATTAAGTCATTCCGTCATTTTTTTCATTCAAAAAATTAACATATCTGACGTGACGTCCCAAAATTTTTATTTATAATATTTAAAAAGAAATCAAATAACCATCGTTTAGAAAAATTTGATTTCTAACACGGTCGCACCGGCATTCTGCGGATCCATTTTCATAAGACCGCAGAATGTCGATACGGATCTCAAAATGAGTCCGCAAAATGATTCTGCGGATCCCCTTTTTTCAAACTTTGAACCATCGGCACGCATTCATAGAATATTTGAGATATCTCAGCGTCGGTTCAATTTAATATTTGAGATATCTCATCGGCTGAATTTAATAACCATTGGCACGCATTCCTAGAAACTTTGAACCATGGCACACACGCATTTCAACCGATGCTCGAGTGTTCCGCTGTTTAACAAATATTTGAGATATCTCAGGGATTTTTTTTAAAAATCATAATTAAAATAATCAATTTTAAATAAACACATGATTGCGGTCAGATTTATAAAAACCATCAAAACCGAATTGCCAATTCGGTCCGAAGAATTTTTTTTCTCTGGACCGAATTGGCAATTCGGTCTGGCTGTTTTTTGGCTGTTTTTCACCGGATTGTAGAAAGAACGCCACAGATAATCAAAAAACAGGCCAGACCGAACTGGCAATTCGGTCCAGAGGCTTTTTTAGCCTGGACCAAATTGCCAATTCGGTCTAGGTTTTTTTTTTTTTTTTTATAGAGACGAGCAAAATAAAGAAATTAAAATTTGAATTCTTTTTTTTTAAATTATTTGATAGATTACTTATTTTGACATATAATTAGCATATTCATACCAAAAGAGGAGGGATCAAGTTACAACAAATTTGAGTTACAACAAAGTTACAACAACTATTTTTTTCATTTTCAAAGTCCAAATCGTCGATCCAAACCGTTAACATGATCTCCACAATAAAATGTGCTTACAGATCAAATTTTACATTTTTTTTGAATTTTTTTACTATTTATTAACTATTTTACAAAAAATAGCCATATTTAGACCATTGAATTTTGTACACATCTTAATAAATAGTAAAAAATTCAAAAAAATGTAAAATTTGATCTGCAATCACATTTATAATCATGTTGAACGGTTTGGATCGACGATTTGGACTTTGAAAATGAAAAAAAATGATTGTTGTAACTCAAATTTGTTATAACTTGATCCCTCATCATACTAAAATACGCTAAATTACTTGAAATTATGTTGACTTACACTATATTAGTTAAATTACACTAAAGTACATTACATTACGCTAAAATATGATAAATTACGCTAAATTACATATGAATAGGGACGATATCTTCACTAAAAAGGCGAAAAACGACAGCGAAACTTCAAACGGTCATAAAATGACGCTCGAGTGTCCGATTTCAGCAAATGACCACTTTTCGGAAAGCTTGCGAAAAGACGCATGCGTCCGTGCCAGCGATGCTAGATTCCAAAATTCAGAATTTCCAAAAAACAAAGGGAAGAGCCTCAAAACTTGAGTTGAAGTTTCTGATTAAGATTTTTATTTCTATTATTCAATCCAAGTAGCTCAGTAAATTAGTTACATAATGAACTTGTAGAATACCAATTTTTACTATTTTTGGAATTTTTTTACTATTTTTTATGATTCATGAAAGATGACACATAATCGGTTTACTTTAGCGTAATTTACCGTATTTCAACATAATTAACGAAGTTATTGTAATTTAGTGTAATTCAACATAATTTCAAGTAATTTAGTGTGTTTTAGTATAAATATGCTAATTATAAATCAAAAGAAGTAATCTAACAAAAAATTTAAACAAAAAATTTAAATTTTCAGTGTTAGATTTCTTTATTTTGTTCTTCTTAGTATCTCTAAAAAAAAAAAAAAAAACTGGACCGAATTGGCAATTCGGTCCAGGCAGAGTTACACGCAAGGCCACACAGCGATTCGCGGGGAACTGTGAAAAACAGCCAGACCGAATTGCCAATTCGGTCCAGAGAAAAAAAATCCTTCGGACCGAATTGGCAATTCGGTTTTGATGGTTTTTGTAAATCTGGCCGCAATCATGTTGTTTATTTAAAATTGATTATTTTAATTATGGTTTTTAAAAAAAATCCATATCTCAGCGGGTGGACCGTGTGGTGCCTCGATAAAATACCAAAAAAAAAAATGATTCCGCAGAATCATTTTGCGGACCCATTTAAGGGTCTGCATCGGCATTCTGCGGCTCCACTGAAATGGGTTCGATGCCGGTACGGTCATGCTAGAATCGAATTTTTTCAAACGATGGTTATTTAGTTTATTTTTTTTTACAGAATGTTATAAATAAAAATTTCGATGGACGTCCAACTCGTCATTTTAAAAAATTATTAAATTATTTTGATTTATTTAGATACAATTTGAAGATATCATTCTATTACTGTACTTTTTCTTTTATTTCCCTCTTCTTCTTTTTTCCCACAGACTTCCATTTTCAATTTGTCCTTGGTACTCTTCTCACTGTTCTCCATTTAAACTGTTTTAATTAATTTAATGTAATGTAAAATCCAATATTTACTACTTAACTGTTTGTGAATTTAATGTAATGTCAATCCAGGTATTTACTACTTGCTGGTTTGTGTACCATACATAAAGAATAGGGCACACTAATGTACAGAGACTAAATTGTAAAACTTTTTTATATTTTAGTACCATGCAGAATTGATATTAGACCGAAGTAGCTTCGGCACTGTTGTGAAAAAAATGACGAATAAGAGAAGCAATTGGGAGTTCATCAGATGCACTAATTTTTCTCAAATATTTTACATCATGCTTAAATACAAAATAAGTACAAATTGCATTATTTGCATTTCAGGACCCCACCTCTTCCTTTTTTTCATAACATTTGCATTTTAATGAATTGCAACAATAAGATAACCAATTGGGTAATTCATCATATGTACTAATTTCCTCAAATTTTTACATTATGCGCAAATTACAAAATAAAAAGGTACAATTGCATTATTTTGCATTCCAGTCCCACCTTTTCT
>JAJGRW010000893.1:0-16276 GCA_025461045.1 Carex parvula | reverse complement strand
CGAGGGGAAAGAAGGGTAGGGAAGGGGTGGGGAAGAATTCAAGTAGAGTTACTTGCTCTACACCTCTAAAGAGAGGAAGGAAGATTGTAGAGTAACTTTAGCTTTTAATTTAGGGAAGTGCTATTCTGAGAGCTTGTTTTCAAATATTCAGGGCACAATCTAATTTTTTTATTCTTATACCACCTTTACCCCTAATTAATGCTTTTCTGGTTTTTTTTTTCTAAACTTAATTAATTGTTTCAAAAAAAAACTATCTAATTAATAGGATAGCTGTGTAGCGGTTTAGCCTCTTTATTATGGAAATAAGTAAATTGTGTTTTTTTTTTTTCTCAAATTTAATTTTCTATTGCTTACTTTCATATGGTGTTATTTTCTTAACTATAATCTATGGTGTATATTGTTGGAAGCGCATATAATTGTCTTATTATTTTTATGCTCGAAAGACATATACGGAAAATAATTTAAAATCAAGAATGTTGAAAATTAGAAATAACAAAAATATGAGAAACTTAGTTGTAACAACTTCTTATGCATCCAATTTTTTTATTTTTTTTCAAAACAATTCAAGATTCGACATAATTAATCAAAGTAAATCCTTGGTATTGAAAGTAGTATCTTTATTTTCTTCTAAAATTTCATTCTTTTTTTTGCAAAGATAATATTAATATACCATTATCAAATAAATCATAATCCTCCATAGCAACCAAATTGTTATGGTACAACAAAATTATTTTTTAATATATTGGAGTAATTATGGCGTACATTCATTTGATATTTTGAAATAATGAAAATGTTTAAATTAAAAAATTAAAATCATTTTGATCAATTTGAAATTCAATTAGTAGTTTATCACAAAGTCGTTAAAATTACGCCATTAAAACTTTAAAATTGTTAGATGGAGTGGTAATCATCATTCAAATTGGTTATAATACGATACATGTGATATTTACGAAATGAAAAATACATTTACAAATTTAGTTTTCTAATTTGACTAATGTATGATATTTTTCACAATATCAAATAGATATACTTTTCAAAGTATTTCATACTACGCAAGTGCAGGATGATTTGATTGTTATGAAGGTTATTGAATTATTTGATACTATTATATTAGTTTTCATGATAGATTATAGTTAACACAATAACACTGTATGAATGTAAGCCATAGAAAATTAAGTTTGAAAAAAAAAACAATTTACTTATTTCCATAAAAAAGGAGCTAAACCGCTGGGCAGCTATCCTATTAATTAGATAGTTTTTTTGGAAACAATTAATTAAGTTTAGAACAAAAAAAAAATCAGGAAGCATTAATTAGGGGCAAAAGTGGTATAACGGTAAAAATTTGGATTGTGCCCTGAATATTTGAATACAAGCCCTGAGAATAGCGCTTCCCTTTAATTTATATTTTATCCAAATATGACTTTTTTGCCCTCAGTTGCTAATTACTCAGCAATAAAGCAAAACATACATCAGCAATCTGAAACCAAACTACCTATTTCTATATTACAATAAAACAAAAAAACAAACAAATCTTATCTAAACGAAACTGATCTACTTGTGACAAAGTAAATCCTAACTAAAAGTAGCAATCTTAAATCATTTACCAGTACAGCATCAATAACTCATGGAGAGATTTCTGAACTAAGTTTATAAAAAAACCAGCTGATAATATTGTTCTAAAAACCAGTTAGATCGTATTTTCCGCATCCATCCTAAACCATGTTGTTATCCATCAATTAGACTTAGTTTAACATCGACATGACCCAATTATTAATTTTGCAGTTAATTATTGCTAGCCATGTCTAGATCAAAATTGAACAAGTGCAAATAGCAATTACAGTAACTTCGATCATAATGCTCAGCCACGTAGAACCTATTTACAGCAATTCAATACACATATAAAGGATATAAACATGGCAACAGTTCCCAACAGGGGTATCAACAAAAGAATCGAGTAAGCAATCAAGCATTGAAAAAAAACCCAATCCCATTTCATACAAATTGCTCATCAATAAGAAAACTATTCATGGCGTGGTTCCAAATAAGAGCTTCTCGAGAGAGATGTCCTTCTCTTGAGAAATTGGTCTTCGACCGGGACCCATTTGCCGGCTTTAACATTTGACGAGGTACCTTATATTTCGCAACCTAGTTGGTGGAGTGATGTATAGACACGAGGGCTCAATACTCGAACTCATCCTCTTTGTTGAGCGCTACGAACCATCTGCACTTTACAGATGGATTGAAACTTTACAAAAACGAAAGGTTGAATTCCTGAATTTCCAGCTGAAATTAAAGTTCCACTGAGTTTTTTCTGTGCTGCCACTTTAGGTGGGTCCAACTAAGAAACTGTATTGTTAGACTGCCTAGTTATAACATAACAAATAGTAAAAAAATAATTATCATGGTTTAGTTCACTCTAATATCTAATATATGAAAATTGCATTAGTTATATTTTCTAACTTGAGCTCTCAATATCATGAAATTAACTTACTTTTATTCTTATTTATATTATATTTTGATGTGAAATATATTGAACAGATATCTTAAAAGAATCTAATGAGCATTTAAAAAATACCAATATATATATATATATATGTTTATCCACACATAATTCATTTTTTTGTTCATGTGAGTTGTCATCCTAATTAGTTAAGAGTCATTTGATAAGTGCAGAAATCTAGAAGAAGAATTAGTTTATGGTGCATTTTATGAGCGAGTACAAAAAGTATGATGTAGCAAGAATTAATCTACGATGCAATGTATAACACTAAATTGATGGAACAAGTATCCTCTCTGATATGTGTAAAAGATTCCATTCACTTTACGGTTTGAGATTTATTCTCAGCCGCTTTGAGATTCGATTGTAGGAGCCAGTATTATTGGGCTTTGAGATTCGTGTAAAGTTAAAAAGAACGGATTCTAAAATATTCTCTTTTACAGTACCGGGAGGATGTGAATTCAAATTGATGGTACTGCTTAAATTTTTTATGTTTGACATTCAAATATCGATTAGAACTGTTTAATTCTATTTGCATATTAAAATATTGCAGGAAATTAAACGTTACTTTTTTTTTATCATTTTTTCTATTCTTTTCAATATGTGAAAAGAAAAGAAAAACTAATTGTCTTAGATGGTAAAAAAAAATTAAATTCAATGATTTTTTTATCTATCTAAAAATAGTAATAAATTATCAAAAAATAGAAATTCATTTTTCCACAAGATTTTAATGTATAGATAAAAATTAACTGATTCGAATTCAATGTTTCATTTTGGTACCAGCATGTACCTAATTGTACCTTCACCATTTAAATCTCAAGTAACATGCATAGCACCAACGAATGACTTGAAATAGAAAAATAAAGTTGTAGCTTTTTTTGAATCCAATAGAAAAATGTAGGCTGTTATTCCTTTTTTTTTTTTTAACGATAGCACATTGAAACTTTCTATTCTTGCGCATACATAATTCAAACTCTTGTCCTCTCTTAAGGCTGTGCTCCAAAGAGGGGGGAGAACCCCTTTCATTGAAGGAAAGGAACAGGAGCTCCGAGCTCGTCCGGACTGTCCACGCCGTTCACCTGCTCCATAAGAAGATAATCGGAGAGGGAAAGGAAGAAACGCGCTACTGTAGCGAAGGTAACGCGCTATACAAACTTCTCAAATTCGTAACATACCAAAAAATAAAAAAGTTATTATCATGGTTTAGTTCACTTTAATATCTAATATATGAAAATTGCATTAATTATATTTTTTTTAAGTTGAGCTCTCAATATCAAGAAACAACTAACACTTATTCTTGTTTATTTTTTATGTGAAATATATTGAAATGATATCTTTAAAGAATATAATGAGCATTTTAAAAGTGAAAGAATATTGAAAGAATGAAGTACCAAGAATTAGTCTACGATGCAATGTACAACATACTATATGTTGATACTGTTTAAATTTTTAAATTTTGACATTCGATTATCGATTTTAAACCGTTTAATTCGATTTGCGTATTAAAATATTGCAGCAAGGTAAATGTAACATTTTTTATCATATTTTTTGTTCGTTTCAATATGTAAAAAAACCTATTTTTTTGGATGGGCAAAAATTTTAAATTCAATATTTTTTATCTATCTAAAAAATACTAATAAATTATAGAAAAAATACCTATATACCAGTCAAATTTTTCTCAATAGTTAAATTTCATATTTAATTCATGAAACAGTTTTGAAGCTGTTTTGAGCGAGCCAAAAATTAAGGAGGGGTTTGTATGTGGGGTGGGGGTGTCATTGTGGGTACGATACGGGTAGCGTAGAAGATTTTCATATTTATACTCATTAAGAATTGATCTTAATTATCCATACTTTACTTTTCGATTAGGGGTGGCAACGAGTTGGCTCGGCACAAGATAGGCCAAGCTTGGACTCGTCATGAGCGAGCTGACTTTAGAGATCCGAGCTGAATTCTCAGCTTGAAATCTTCACGAGCTGGCTCGCGAGCTGATGAGCTGGCGTGCTGGGTCTAGCTGGATCTTGTTTTAAGAAGAAAATAAATTCTACAAAATTTTTGGACCGAGCTGAACAGAGCTGGACAGTATAAAATGCACACACATTCATACAAATTCACAAATTGATGCCTAGCCGAGCTAGCTCACAAGCTGGCGAGCAAGCTAGCCCCAGGTTGAACTCGTTATTTTTGGACCGAGTTAGTGTCGAGCTAGCTCATTAACAGCTCGGCCGAGTAACGAACGAGCTGTTAGCGAGCAAGTCAAATGCGAGTCATGATCGAGCCACGAGCTACGAGCTTTTTTGCCACCCCTACTTTTATCCATTAAGAATTGACCTTATTCTATAATATCATTATCGTTAAAATTATTAGATAACGAAACAGTAGAGAGTGAATAATGAATAATACTAACTTAATAATTAGTTCTATTTTATTTTACAAATAAATTATCAAAATTTATTCATTTCACGTATATGTAATCACAAAACTTATTCATTTCACATATATGTAATCACATTACTAATAAAAAAATGTGCAATTAATTTCAACTAAATTGTTTTTTTTTATAAAGTAAGTGAATTCAAAAACACAAATATCTCTTTAGCTGGGACTGACAATGCTCTTTTATAGATGTAACAACACCATATAAGTATTCATGTTCATACTTTATCTCCAGATCCCTACAGACGTGAGAGAAGAAATCAACCACATCTTCGTCATTCCCAGATGTATTTTAATTCTCTTTTTTTGTCAACACATTCACATCTTCATCCTTGTGCATCAATGAATTGAGAAGAAAACACAGTGAACTAATTTGTTTTTTATCTTCACACAATTCTTCATAGATTACGAAATTTGCAAGAATACACCACTTCATATCATCCATTTTAAAAAAAAGTTGAATTATAGGACGAACCCTAGCACCTGCTAAGGGCACTTAGGATACACATATGAAGTAATAGAGGGATAAAAAATGTCCAGGGTTGAATTCGGATGCAACAAGTTCTAGGTTTCTCGGGATTTCAATCCCGAAAAAAGTCAAATAATATTGTTTTAATTTGTTTATAGATTAATTAGCTCGCCCCGTTGGAATTGTGATGAATAACAACGAAGGGAATTTGATTTTCATACTTCAATAAGTTTCTTCTTTTATGTTCTGGGAAAAGTTTATTTAACTTATAGTTCATTCCTCCATTCTTAAAGTATTTAGAAACAACAAAAATAATGTTTTCAATTTTCTATTCATTTGCACTATATAGTTAATATGATTGGAATAAATAAAAATAAGTATTATCGTTTAGTTTACTTCAATATCTTAAGTAGGAAATTTACATTCAGTTGTACTTCGAACCTTGATCTCTCAATATCAAGAATTAGTTTACTCTCTCGGTTTCATTTTTACGTGAAATACTAAAAAGAATCTTTAGAAAATTGGATAAATGAGCATTTAAAACAACAAAAATACGTACAATTTGTTCACATGTAACTTATTTTTGTCATGCGATTTGTCATCCTAATCAGACAAAGTCATTCGAAAAGTGAGGAAAACTATCAGAGTGAGTACAAAGAGTATGAAGCAGGAATATTAATAAGTCTACGGTGCAATGCTTGACAAATTTTGGATAATGCTACCGCTTTAAATTTTAAACTTTTGACATGCAAATAATTCGGGATCAGTCTTCAATTTAATTAACATAAAATCTTAAAAGAAAAAAAATGTTAGATATTTAGGATATTTTTTTCTATTCCTTTTGGTATATAATAAACAATTCATATTGGATGGTTTAAGAAATTTTAATTATTATTCTTCGACCTATCAATAAAAATTTTAATACTTACCCAAAAAAAATATTAATATACTACAAGATTTTGATGTGTTCGTTAAATTAAGTGGCTCGGATCTTGTTTCAATCTCAAATATCAAAATTTGCAATTGTAAGTGTTGGAATATTTTCCAATAATTTAGGTATTTACAAGTATAGAATTTTATAATTTAAAAGTCTATAAATAAAACAAGTAAATTTGTATAATATCATTCCACCAAAACAAGACTGGATTGTTTCTCTTCTACAGATTTCGTTCTTTATTGATACAGTGACTTATTACAAATGGATAATATAAAAATATATATATATATATATATATATATATATATATATATATATAGAGAGAGAGAGAGAGAGAGAGAGAGAGAGAGTGGCTAATATCAAAACATTTGCACCAAGGCCTTCGTGCAACCAAGTCGTTTTTGGATTTTCAAAGTCCAAATGGTCGATCTAAACCGTTAGATGTTCAATCTATATTAAAATCTGCTTGGAGACCAAATTTTATATTTTTTGAAATTTTTTTACTATTTTTTAAGCCACTTTGAAAATTGCTGATCAAATAGTCCAGAATTTGGTTGCACTGTTTTTATGTTCACCCGGATCAGTAATTTTCAAAGTGTCTTAATAAATAGTAAAAAAATTCCAAAAAATGTAAAATTTGGCCTCCAAGCAGATTTTAATATAGGTTGAACATCTAACGGTTTGGATCGACCGTTTGGACTTTGAAAATCCGAAAACGACTTGGTTGCAAGAGGGCCTTGGTGCAAACGTTTTGATATGAGCCACTCTCTTTCTCTATATATATATATATATATATATATATATATATATATATATATATATATCTGCATATAATGCGTTACAGAGAGACATCATTGACTGAGCTTTAATTCATATCATTTCACCACACGGTTAATTCATTAATGTAATCATTTAATTAATGAATCACAATGAAGTGGTTAATATCTGCATACAGTGCTTTACTCTGTCAAAGTGAATAATAAAAATATTAATTAATAATTAACTTTTAAACTTAATAATATTATTATATGTATTTTCTTTTAATAGATTAATAGCATCATTGCACCTATTATATTATTTTCTTTTAATAAATATGTTAGATTATTTATAATAAATTATGGCATATAAAGTTACTGTTTATAAAACTTTACGTTATTTACAATTATGAGTACTTTGACCAAAGAGGATCCCTGAAGAGTAATTTTGGATCACATATTGGGCGATTAGTCGCTCACCCCACACGTTGTTTTGTGGGTTTTTAAGTACAGATACTGGCAATCAGCAGCAGGGTTTGTCGGGAGCTGTCCCCGATGACCATGCAGTTGGAGTTAGCTCTGATAGGACTTTTGTTAGGATTTATGCGTCTCGATACTTTTGTTTGTACATCAGGATCGTAGTTGATCATGTATCCCTTTTTTCTTAGATTATGTTTTATTTATGTGGATTGTATGGATTATATGTGTATGTTTATTTATGGATTGTATGACTGATGTTTTTTATTGATGTTATCCACGTTTCTGCTTTTGTTATTTATTTGTATTTGTTTAGTCCTGCGTGTTTATTGATTAATAAACAAGAGGCGAGGATTGATCATGCCTTAATCCGAAATTTCCGGTTTGGGATGTAACAATACTAAAACTTACAAAATATTAATATAAAACAACAATACTAAATTGATGATCCTAAGGATTCATATGTTTTGTTTTTGTTGTTGTTTTAATTTGGGTCTTTTTGTAAGAGTGTTGTGTCTGGTTTATGTTTGTGTATTTATATTTGAGTGAGGCTACGGTGCTATGCATAGCACGGATTGGGTCCGTACTACGGCTCAAAATTTGACTTTTCAAAATTATAACGGTCGATCCGAACTGTTCAACATGATTATAAAATGAATATGTACTTGTAAACCAAATTTTACATTTTTTTGATTTTTTTTACTATTTTTTTAGATAGGCTGTTTTTGGATGGTTCAGAATGTTCAGATCAAGTGATTTTCAAAAAAATAGTAAAAAAGTTCGAAAAAATGTAAAATTTGGTTTGCAAGTACATACTCATTTTATAATCATGTTGAACGGTTCGGATCGACCGTTAAAATTTTAAAAAGTCAAATTTTAAACCGTAGTACGGACCCAATTGACGCTATGCATAGCACCGTAGCCTCACTCTTCATATTTTATGGAGTTTTATTTACTGTTGTCTTAATAAGCATATGTAGAATCAAATTAGTGTTTTTCACATTTCATCAAAATTACAGATAGGATCATACAAAGTACTGGTAGTGTATTTTTGGGTCTGTGTTTGCTTAGAATCATGGCACTGGTAGGTCTGCCCCATGCTCCAGCAGCAACATTAATTGGTTAGTGATAGTGTCTGCCTGTTACCTGATAGTACTGATTTTCAATTTTATTTTTTTCTCCAACTAAGCAATTATGAGCAATACCAAATTGTTCAAAATTGTTCACAAATCTAACTAAGCAATTATGCATTTGATCCCATTTAACAGGTAAGAACTACAACCATGAGAAAATCACAAGGAAAAGAGATGAGCAATACCAAATTAATTGTTCACAAACCGAGCAAAATCTTTAATCTCGGTCTTGTGCAACGACTAATAACTTACAACCTCACCGGATGAATAAAAAGAATAATAAAGGACATTAGAAATAAAAAATCACTGTCAGTATGGTAGGGAAATTTTATAAAATGCTCTACTTTTTCAAATCATCAAACAAAATATTCATCTAAAATCTTTGACAAAATATTATTGTAAGACTCCACTTTCACCTCCCATGATGAGACATTTGAATTTAATTTAATCATATGGAGGGAAAAATATATAGTCCTGTCCAAATGACTTCAAACAGGTTTCCAACCAAATTTTCCATCATCAAATACCCAATACCCAAAATAGTTGATGATCTTTGTATTGATGTAACTAGGATTCGCATTATCAAAAATAAATAACACTCTTTACGATATAATTGGAGGATAAATTGTTGGAAAAATTAACTTACAAACTAATTTAAATCTGATTTTTTATCTATAAAATAAATAAAAACTAAATTCAAAATTTAATCAAGAATATAACAATTAAAACTTTGTTACCCAGAACTGCAAAATGCAGACTTAAGACAACTTTTCGTTCTAAGCGTAGGAATAATCGGTTAAGACTACCTCAACTTACGCTGGTATTTCTCTGCCTGCAGGCGCAATCGTGGTAGAAGTTGATGTAGCTTCTTTCAGCAATAGTAGCAAAATAATTTTTTTATCATAAAGAAAATATTTGTTCGTGGAAGAATAGAAATTGAATTTTATGAATTATAGAGCTAAGAGAAAGAGCAAGAAAGTATGTAAATTGTTAGATAGATTGCTCATCAAATATCATGAGCTATTTATAGGCAAATGACATAGACACCAATAAATTTGTGTATTCATGATAATTAAAATTCCTATTCATATTTTTTACCTTTTTTTATAATAAAGCAAATGAACGGTCAGGATTTTAACAATGAATTGTGCACATAAGCTCAAACGGAAAAATGCAATGAATTTTGCATATCAATGTTGCGCATGTTAATTCATAGAAAGTGTTTTGCCTATAACAGACAAAATATTAAATGTATTGTATTGAGGCCACGGCACAACTCATGCCTCATAGGAATTCTTTTAAAAACATAATTAAAAAAAAATATTTTTATCAAATCAACATGATTACTTTTTTTTTATAAAAATCATAAGATGGCAATTCGGTCCGCATGATTTTTTTTTTTGGGACCGAATTGGCAATTCGGTCCTTGTTGATTTCACAGTTTCCACATAACAAATATGTTACTGTTTGTGTAATGCCTACAGACCGAATTGCTAATTCGCCAGAGTTTTTTTAGCCCGGACCGAATTGGCAATTCGGTCCCAATAATTTTTTTAGTCCAAATTGTCAAAGTTCATATTTTAGCCCGGTCCAAAATTTTTAGAAATCAAAGTTCATAATTGTCCATATCAAAGTTAATAATATTTTAATATTATTTTGACGGGTCAAAGTTCATGAATAACATTGATTTTATTTGAACTGACTGCTTTGTAGTAAATTTTGTCAATTCTTAATGTCAATAAAAAATAGGTTGATATTACATGTGCGTTAAGCAAAGACAACTTTGCCAGTTCGGTCTCGAGTAAAAAAAATCCTGCCTCATATCTAATATATATTTGATTTTATTTTCTGTGGCGGTAAACAGTGAGCTTTTTTGTAGAAATTGGATCAATGAAATTACTTCAAATAGCTCCATAATTCATAAACATTAAAACGTTAATATTGAATGATCTTGTGGATATGTGTGCTAAAAGTGTCAAACGCTCATTAATTAACCTAATATATATAAATCATTTTAATTAATTCCAAATATAATTAAATCGCCTATATAAAGACAATGATTGTACCGAATTGATTATGAAATGAATATCAATTTATATGATTTATTATTCTTACATTTATCATATCACCATTATTGTCTTTTCCAAATTTTCATCAAATTCACTTTTTTGCCCTCAGTTGCTAATTACTCAGCAATAAAGCAAAACATACATCAGCAACCTGAAACCAAACTACCTATTTCTAGATTACAATAAAACAAAAAAAAACAAACAAATATTATCTAAACAAAAACTGATCTACTTGTGACAAAGTAAATCCTAACTAAAAGTAGCAATCTTAAATCATTTACCAGTACAGCATCAATAACTCATGGAGAGATTTCTGAACTAAGTTTATAAAAAAACAGCTGATATTTTTGTTCTAAAAACCAGTTAGATCCTATTTTCCACATCCATCCTAAACCATGTTGTTATCCATCAATTAGACTTAGTTTAATATCGACATGACCCAATTATTAATTTTGCAGTTAATTAGTGCTAGCCATGTCTAGATCAAAATTGAACAAGTGCAAATAGCAATTACAGTAACTTTGATCATAATTCTCAGCCACATAGAACCTATTTAGAGCAATTCAATACACATATAAAAGATATAAACATGGCAACAGTTCTCAACAGGGGTATCAACAAAAGAATCGAGTAAGCAAGCAAGCATTGAAAAAAATCCCATTTCATGCAAATTACCATCCGAACGGATCATGGGAATTAAATCTCAATTAGCTCCGAATCCCATCCATTAATTGCACAAGCTCAATCGTACAATAATTAGGAAAATATTAGAAAAAAAAATTAGCAAAGTGCTTATCTAACAAAGATATGAGTGTATGGCTATTTAGAAAAAGAAATAGCAAATTGCTCATCAATAAGAAAACTATTCATGGCGTGGTTCCAAATAAGAGCTTCTCGAGAGAGACGTCCTTCTCTTGAGAAATTGGTCTTCGACCTGGACCCATTTGCCATTTGCCGACCTTAACATTTGACGAGGCACCTTATATTTCGCAACCTAGTTGGTGGAGTGATGTGTAGACACGAGGGCTCAATACTCGAATTCATCCTCTTTGTTGAATTCATCTTCTTTGTTGAGCGCTACAAACCATCTGCACTTTACAGATGGATTGAAACTTTACAAAAACAAAAGGTTGAATTCCTGAATTTCCAGCTGAAAGTTCCACTGAGTTTTTTCTGTGCTGCCACTTTAAGTGGGTCCAACTAAGAAACTGTATTGTTAGGCTGCCTAGTTATAACATAACAAATAGTAAAAAAATAATTATCATGGTTTAGTTCACTCTAATATCTAATATATGAAAATTGCATTAGTTATATTTTCTAACTTGAGCTCTCAATATCATGAAATTAACTTACTCTTATTCTTATTTATATTATATTTTGATGTGAAATATATTGAACAGATATCTTAAAAGAATCCAATGAGCATTTCAAATATACCAATATATATATATATATATGTTTATCCACACATAATTCATTTTTCTTTCATGTGAGTTGTCATTCTAATTAGTTCAGAGTCATTTGATAAGTGCAGAAATCTAGAAGAAGAATTAGTTTATGGTGCATTTTATAAGCGAGTACCAAAAGTATGATGTTAGCAAGAATTAATCTACGATGCAATGTATAACACTAAATTGATGGAACAATTATCCTCTCTGATATGTGTAAAAGATTCCATTCATTTTACGGTTTGAGATTTATTCTCAGCCGCTTTGAGATTCAAGCTATCGCATGAGCCAGTATTATTGGGCTTTGAGATTCGTGTAAAGTTAAAAAAGAACGGATCAGATCCACTAATTCTAAAATATTCTCTTTTACAGTACCGGGAGGATGTGAATTCAAATTGATGGTACTGCTTAAATTTTTTATGTTTGACATTCAAATATCGATTAGAACTGTTTAATTCTATTTGCATATTAAAATATTGCAGACGTTACTTTTTTTTATCATTTTTTCTGTTCTTTTCAATATGTGAAAAGAAAAGAAAAACTAATTGTCTTAGATGGTAAAAAAAAATTAAATTCAATGATTTTTTTATCTATCTAAAAATAGTAATAAATTATCAAAAAATAGAAATTCATTTTTCCACAAGATTTTAATGTATAGATAAAAATTAACTGATTCGAATTCACAGTTTCATTTTGGTACCAGCCTGTACCTAACTGTACCTTCACCACTTAAATCTCAAGTAACATACATAGCACCAACGAATGACTTGAAATAGAAAAATAAAGTTGGAGCTTTTTTTGAATTCAATAGAAAAATTTAGGCTGTTATTCCTTTTTTTTTTTTTTAAGATAGCACATTGACACCTATTTTTGCGCATATATAATTCAAACTCTTGTCCTCTCTTAAGGTTGTGCTCCATAGAGGGAGAGAACCCCTTTCATTAAAGGAAAGGAACGGAGCTCCGCGCGCGCCCGGGCTGCCCACGCCGTTCTCCCGCTTCAGAAAAAGGTAATCGGAGAGGAAAAGGAAGAAATGCGCTACTGTAGCAAGGATAACGCGCTATACAAACTTCTCAAATTCGTACCTCCCAAATCGGGGTGTAAGTTTCACTATAGCGAAAGGAACCGCGCGCTGCCTCCTTCCTTTCTCTTTCTTCCCGTTCCTCTCTGCGTGAGTGTTATGGAGCACAAGCCAAAGAGGCGAATCCACCTTATATGAATGGGGTTAATTGAACTATTTATTTTCAAATTTTTTGCATGTATATTTTATTTTTAATATAGTTTAAAGTAAAATATTATGAATATCGTGAAATTGACTCTGTTTCTAGTAGGAAAATTATATAGAAAAATAAATATAAATACAAAATTTTAAAATTAAATAGGGGTCAATTGACCTCCATTGAATCCTCTTAGCTCCGCCTCTGGTTTCGCTACTTCCATATGCACCAGCATGTACACGCAAACAAAACTGGCACAAACTTCTTCCATGCTGCATTAGAGACTTCTTCCACCGATTTGTGCAAAGTTGCCTCCATTGTTTGCTCCAGTTTGACTATTCTACAACCCATGTAGCCTCAACCCCTTGCCAAACTCTCTGTCCATACGACATGTAAACATTAGATGCATTGTTGATTCTGTCGTTGATGCCTAACACATGACACAACTAATCGTGCATCCAATCTTTCTTTTTACCAAAACATCTTGGTTTTACCATTTTATCATAATATTATTTAATTTGTTAAATATTAAATTAAATAGTTCATTTATTGGAATTCCATTGGAATATAATTACCGTTTTATATGTAGTTACACCAGAATCTGATTGATGTTATGCACTATTATAATAAATCAATTAATTTAATTTGTTTTACTAAAGTCTTTTCGAGTTATAGCAAAATAGAATATCGTTTGCATTATTTTGATGTCGTCATTACACTGTAACTCATAAAATAAAAACATATTCTTAAGCCATTTTTCATGCAATTTAGAAATTCAAAAACTATTTTTGGTGACATGGTAAGTTTATAATCTAAAAATTAGTGAATAAATATTTGATAACTAAAAATTTATTTTCCTGTTGCAAAGCACGGGCATGGGCACTTGACTAGTAAAGACATATTAGACTTCGAGGCTCGTACCATGAAAGCCACATCTAACCAAATTTCAATTTTAGGCTTTAGAAACTTCATGCAACTTTTAACATGCAACTTTTAACAGTAACAGTCAATAACGAGTCCGGCTACTATAACACTAGTGTCATTCTAAACTAAATAACACCACATCTTAAACCATTGGATCTACTTTAATATTCGTGCACAACATAGGACTAGAATAACACTAGTGTCTTGCACGATATTAAAGTAGATCCAATGGTTTAAAATGTGGTGTTATTTAGTTTGAAATGACACTAGTGTTATAGTAGCCGGACTCGTCAATAACCGCAAGGCACGTGGAAAGTTAGGATATAGCAAGTAATCGATTGAAAGAATATAATAAATCAACATATAAAAGAAGTTACAATTTGTTTAAACTACCTCCTTCATGTAAAACCCCAACGAGAGAACTCAAGAGAATTAACACCTCCACAAGATGATTTTAATCCATTTCACGCAATTACAGGTACTGTATAGACACAATTTGTACATATCTAGATTGATAAAATTCATCGTGGGACACACCTTGGTCGAATATTGCTTTCTGACATTTCATCGTGTTAGCATGGGCTTTATTAGACAGTTTCAGGCAGCTTGAATTGTTTGCACACCTAGCACCTGCATATAAGCAAAGTATTAAAGGAAATTAAAACATGAGGCCAGGATTGGTGTTATGAGCGAGTTCATAGTAGGTGAACCGGTGCATATGTTTGACCTCTTTTTAATTAGTAAAGAAGAAGATATTTCACCAGAAAAATACATACAACAGGAAAAACAAATAAAAGATTACAGAAGCATAAAGTAAAAAGAATTAGGTAATATATATATATATGAAAATAAAATAACATATACACATGCCATTATTAATAATCATCGTACGGCATGTGTAAAAAGAATTGGGAAAATTTGAAACCCAAAAAGATCAATGTATGGTTTTGACGGGAACCACAAATTTTATCTGAACAAGGTGTTCTTTCTATGGAAAACAGCAATATAATCTATTGTTAGTTCAAGAAACACCAAAACTTTATCATTTTGTAATAAACAATCAAGAGTTGTTGACATATTTGAAAATAACAGTCGTCTTTTAGGTTATTATGATGAAAAATATTCTGTTAAATATTCACAAATTTGCTGCACTCTCCTGAAGCTCATTTTTCCAATTTCTATTGAATTACAGCTGTTGCAAGCTGGATATTGGATATTACACTCAATATTTAATAAACTTGTTTTAAAGGTTTTGTTCAGTTATTCAACCCAGATGCAATATAATCATGGAATAAGTTACATTGACCAGAAATTTATTCACCATTGCAACACAGCAGCACAACCTTATCAAAATAAACAAAAAATGATAATTGTCGATATAAAAATCAATGGTAGGTTTGTTGATTATATGAGTAAATACAACCCTATATTATTTTACTTTTCATTTCGACAAATTTTGATGTTAGTTGTCATGATTCTCCAATTAAGTTAATTGTCAACATCCCTTCGCTATAATCATTTGATGGAGTCTATCTAGGTCATGTGTATTTGGGTCAGTTTTGCAAATTGATTTTGTTTTAGCAAAACTGTAAATACATTTAAACCCAAAAGCAGGCCCTAAATCAAAATTAGTATTGAATGTTACCTGAAGTGCCGAATTTGAACAAAAAGTAGGATTCCTGTTTTGGCAGGGTTAAATCCGTCCCACAGCTGCACCTGCACGGTAGCCGAGATGGCCTTCTTGGGCGCCAAGTCTGACACAGATGGCTTTCTCCATGCGGCGAACCACGTGGTCGTTTGGCATACACGCCCGTTGTTCACTCCATTTGTGATGTCAGTCACAAGGCCGTTTTCGTAAAAAAGCCACCATGATGTCAACTAACGCTTCAATTTTCATGTTCAGTTTTCCAGTGA
>JAJGRW010000892.1:302313-347038 GCA_025461045.1 Carex parvula | reverse complement strand
CTCGGTTGACAGTGTTTGACTCGGCCGAGTCAGGCCGAGATATCCAATTTTTTGTCCGAGTTAGACTGAGTCAGGTCGAGTTATCTGATTTTTTGTCCGAGTTAGACCGAGTCAGACCGAGTTCTTCGGTTATTTTATGTTTTTTTTCAAAATAGTTGTTGATCTATGATTTCAAATCACAAAAAAAATTATGCTCACCAAAAAAATTCCTAGCACATACAATCCATATGTTGGATATGAGGATGTTAATAATTCTTCATTTGACACTACATTAATATTTTCATTTTTCGGCTCTGTACAACAATATTCTCCTTCATATTTTAATACAGATGACGATGAGGGGATCCAGCCAGCTCGGTGATGAGCGCAAAACGCAATGCAAGTTTCGGTACGCTTGAGGGCGCACCTTTTAAAACCGCGTTTACACTCCACGAGTAAGGGATGCAAGTGCACAACCCCTATCGGGTAGTATAATCGGGTATCGATCCACAGGGACGGGCAATTACGAGGTTAGAATCTATCAAACTCGATTAAAAACTAGAAGTGAGAAAGGTTTGGTTTGATATTTAATTTCCTAAAAGGTCAATTCAAACAATTCAAACAATTCAGGAAGATGTAATAAAATGCTAGAAGAAATGCAAATTGTGTTTTGATTATGGATAAAAGGCGTTTCCAGGGTTTCAGATTTCATCTCTGATCTGCCTCAAGTGGTACGGCCCGTACCAAGTTGGTACGGCTAGGCCGTACTTCACTTGGTAAGGCAAGGCCGTACCACCCTGGTAAGACCCGTACTGGCTTCCCAGAACAGAGCTTACCAGTTCGAGTTGATGCATTTCCTTGCTGGTACCTTGTGCTAAACTCTTTAGAAAGGTTCAATTGACCATACCTAAGGTTCCTAACCCTCAACCATCGTTTGTTGGATCAAGATCTAGGTTGAAATGCAATTGAGTGCCTTTTAGGGATTTCTACACCTCAACTCTCGTGTTTTGGTACAGATCTACCCTAGCTGGTTGATTGGAGACCTAAGGCACCCTCTAATCTGTCGATTAGAGGAGAATTCAACCTCTCGGCTTCAATTCGAACTATTCTACCCTATGCACTTGATTTGGATGAAAGAATGAGATGATCACATGACCTTGATAGGTTCGATCTAAACCTAGAGGCACATCATACACAATCACAGCAAACAAAGCAAGAGATGGCAAAGAAATCACAATCAATCAATCAAAAGAGTTCATACAAGATACAAGTCAAAGAAAGTCAAAACAAATCAAGAATCCATCTCTAAACCCTAGAAACTAAAATAACTACTCACAGCACATGATCTGATCTAAAAATACAATAAAAGGGAGAGAGATAGCCATGGATCGAAGGGATCGAGAGGAGGAAGCTAGATCCGTCGAGTTTCGCCTCTTTCCTCTTCCTTCCTTCTTGCTCCTAGCTCCTTAGCTCTCTTTCTCTCTCTTACTGTGCTCTCAAATGGATCTGGAATGGAATAGATGTCGAAATTGGAGAGTTCCCCGCTTTAAATAGCCTCTGCCAAAATTTGAATCTGTCAGGCCGCCTTTAAGTACGGCCCGTACCAAATTGGTACGGCCTGGCCGTACCAGGCGTGATGAGCTGAAAACGGCTAAGTCTGGTGAGACCCGTACCAAGCCCGGTAAGGGTCGTACCTCATCATCTGAATCGCCATTTCTTCGTGTGTTTTGCTCCAAACCTGCAGAAAACAAACAAACACTCAGCAGTACCAAATTCTAAAGATATATCGATGAAATGCACATGATTCTGGTGAATTATGGCACGAATCTGGTACTAAAACAGGCCTAAAATAGACTAAATATGCGAGGTATCAAATTCCCCCAAGCTGAACCTTTGCTTGTCCTCAAGCAAAAAGTTTCAAACTCGGGTAAAAGTGCTGGACAACTAAATCTAAATGCGGATACAAGTCTAAATGTGAAAACCTACGTGAGTCTGCTATAATCAAGAATTTCTAGAATCGACTCGGTTGCAATTCAAACATCCCTTTATAAACTTTGATTCACTCCACCAATTAGTCAATTGAACTTCTTATTTTGAGATGCTTCTAACAATGGAAAGATTAATTACTTAGGTTTGATCGAAACAATTTCATTCTTTTTCCGAGTTAGTGCTTTTATTCAAGGTGATTTTTCTTTTCATTTGCCCTCCCCCAAGCTTGAATCAAGCTTAAGGGTAAGAAAGTTGCGAACGAAGTGTGTTGGTATGAGCAAAATTTTCTTTCTTTATTTCTAATTGGGAGACGAGCTCAAAGGCGCCCATTCGAGGCTTATTGCCAGTACTCTTATTTTCTCCATCTTTTCTCTTTTGTTTTCTTGTTTTCTCTCTTTTTTTTTATTTTTCTTTTTCTTTTCTTTTTGGCTTGCTCATACCATGAATACACACATCTATTGGTATTCATTCATACCAATGGATATTCCAAACTTTCTTAATTTAAAAATCACAATTCCTAAAGGCACAATTCAGTTTTTTCGACTAATCTCGTTCGATTCAATTCTAAGTTTGTTTCATCTTTTCCATTATTAAAAACATCTCAACCTAAGTAGTTCAATAACCAATTGTGGGTTAGTTCCAATTCACTCAGGTCTATCCTAATCACAACTAAATTGTTTCAAAGTTATTCTCAATTCTAGCAGTTCACGCAGATTTTCACCTAACAATGCACGAAAATACGAAAAAAATGCAAGAAAAATAACGGTAAAGTAAACATGACCTACATGCAAATGTCATCCCCCCAAGCTTAGCCTGAGCATTGTCCTCAATGCTTCAAGACTATGAGATAAAAGAGATAAAAGAAGCTCGGGGAAAAGAGAGCGAACCTGATCAGCCCTCGGGGTGGTCGTACCAGAGCCAGTCGCTAAACCGCTCCTCTATCCCAGTGACTCGCTGCGTGAGATCCTGGAGTGTGGCGCCCTGCGCACGGAGTGTGGCGCCCTGCTCACGGAGTGTGGCGCCCTGCTCGTATAGTGCAACACCCTGCTCCTGACGCATGCCGTACATCAGGTGGTAGACATCCTGGATGGTGGGCTCAGTGACAGGAGGGGGATACACTGGTCGACTGTAGGAGGTGGAGGGGCCGACAACGAAGGTGGAGGTGGATGGGCCAGTCTGGTACGTGTGAGGGCCAGCTCCATATGATGAGGTACCTGCATCAAAGGGTGGGACATGTACCTGCTCGGAGAAGGGGGGAGCCTGGCCGGGGAATGGGTGCACATGAGGAGAGAGAGGATGCAGCTGCTCAAACTGAGCCTGGACTGGAGAGGTGGTGGCATCGATCATGTCCTCATCGCCCTGCGGTGGTGGTGGAGGAGGTGGAGGTGGGGCCTCAGGGGCAGGCTGCACGCGGGGCGGACGGCGAAATAACCAAGTGCGCCGGTCAGTGAAGGAGAGAGTGACCGGGAAAGGCATGATATAGATGGTCCGCTGGTCAGGCATGCGCCAAGCCCAAGCACCACGCCCATCGCGGCCTGCTGCCTGCTCGATGAACTTGTAGGTGCAGAACTGAGAGAGAGAGAGAGATCGGGAGCTCCTGCACTCCTCGTCGCCGATAATCTGGAGGTGTAAGCGCTCGGCGATCAGAGTGACATAGGCCGAGATGTAGACAACGCCACCCGGCTTGGGCTGCCTCTGGATGTCGATCCAGTGGTGGATCATGGCGAGCATCAGATCGGGCCGCTCGAGAGTGCTGTCGGGGCGCAGCATATGATCCACCAGCTGCAGATCCTCAACATTGGCGCGGGCGAACGTCTCGCCACGCGCAAAGATGGTGCAACCGAGGATACGCAGCAGGACCCGGATGACTGGATGTGGGACATTGAGCTGCTTGTACTCCTTGTTGAAAGCTGACCCGGCAGGGGTGCCAGAGATCAGCGCCCAGAAGCTGTCATGCTCCAAGTCCCCAGAGAAAGAGAGGGAGTCAGTAGTTGGGTTCGGCGCAAAGCCAAACCACTCCCTCAAGTCAGACAGCCATACTCGGTGGGTCTCACTCAGCATGACGAACCTGATGAACGGGTTGTCGTTCCGCGAGTACTTGAGCTCCAGAGAGGAAAGAAACTCCATGGTGAGCTTCTTGTAACCCCTCTGGGCGATCATCCAGAAGGCTGGAGTGATCCCGATCCGGGTGGTGATGCAGCGGAACTCATCCTCCAGTCCCAGCGTCTGAAGAGCGGAGAAATAAACAGTCCTCGTGTTGTTGATCTTCTTCTTCAGCAGATGTTCGAAGTTCTTGAGCTGCCGACGGGTCGTAATGAGGAGTATCGCTCGGCGTATGCGTCGGCACGCTGGGTGGCATCAGAGAGGGCCGTATCGGTGCCCATGGAGTCAGAGGCGTGGTCAGAGCTGGGGTCGGAGCCGGGAACGGAGCCCTGGGCGGAGGCCTGGTCAGAGGCCTCGTCAGAGCCCTGGTCCTGGTCTCCAGATGGATGGTAGGATGGGCTCTCCTGTGGGCTCCGATAGCCTGACTGATGCCCACTGGAGGTGGTCTCTCCCTCGTAGTAAATGGGCTCGACAGCGTCCCGAAGGGAAGTACTCTGGCGAGACCCAGACCTGGCTACACTCTCCCGGGAGTGGCGAGATGCTCTCGAACCACTCCGAGACGCACTCCGGTGGGAGTGATGAGAAGACGTAGGTGCAGTAGCAGGAGGGACGTCGGCTGTCGGGCCAGTGGCGGAAGGAATGGAGGTGTCGTCAGAGGGTGCGGCGGAGCGAGAGGAATGTCGACTCATCTCTCTCAGACGTTTGTGGCGTTGGGTGGTAAGGGTCCGACTGGGTAGGTACGGCCTGGTCTGACCTAGTTGGTACGGCTTGGCCTGACCTAGGTAGGTACGGCCTAGCCGCACAGGCTGGTACGGGCCGTACCTAACTTAGGGTTTTGGTGTTGGCTGGTAAGGGCCGCACCAACTGGTACCAGTGACAGAAATTGGAATTTTTGCAACCAAGTAACTCCTAAACCAGTACAAGGATGTTACACAACACAGAACTGGGCTGGTAAGGATTAATTGGTACAAACTGGTACAGGTTTGGTGTCAGGTCAGAGAGGACGGTACGGGCCGTACCTACCTGGTACGGGTGGGCCGTACCAGGCTAGGGTTTGACAGAAATGGGGCAGAACCGAGAGAAGAAGAGAGAAAAAATGTAAGAAAAATGGAGAGAACAAGAAAAAACGTACCAACCTAGAGCAAGGACGTGGTGCGGGTCGGACCAAGTGGGGTGGTGCGGGTCGGACCGAAGAGGGGCTGGTGGTGCGCCGGTGCTCCTTGTGCTCGGTTAGGGTGGAAGGAGAGGTATGAGAGGAAGAGGGAGTGGAGAGGGAGAGAAAACGGAGAAGGAGAGAAGAGAAAGAAGAGAGAGGGAGAGAGGTGCGGCTGGGAAGAAAGGGGAATGGGTGCGGGTACGGGGGGGTTTAAATAGAAAAAGGCGGTAGTTAATGCATCGGTTCGCGTTTCTGACCTAGGTACGGCCTGGCCGTACCAAATTGGTACGGGCCGTACCAACCCATCAATTTCCAGGCCGTACCAATGTGGTATGGCCTAGCCGCACCAACCTCAAATTATCGTGGTTTCTCTTTTTCTTGACTTCTCAAGCCGCTCGTGATACAATGCAGGAGAATGAATGCATGTCTATCTATTCCTAAGATGCAAAACAGGTAAAAATGGCTTGGGCTGCCTCCCAAGGAGCGCTCGTTTTAGGTCTCGAGCTCGACCTTCTCTCTTCAGGCTTTGGTTGGAGATGGATCGGAGAGATCCAAGCTCACTCGCATTTCTTGGGGATGGTCAGCAATGTAGTGCTTGAGACGCTGACCATTGACTTTGAAAGTCTGCCCCTCCTTGTTTTCCAATTCCACGGCCCCAAATGGGAACACTGCCCTCACCCGGAATGGACCGGACCACCTGGACTTCAGCTTCCCTGGAAAGAGCCTAAGTCGAGAATTGAACAAGAGGACCAGGTCTCCCTCATGGAACTCACGAGGCATGATGCGTTTGTCGTGAACCTGTTTTGTCCTTTCCTTGTAGATTCTCGCGTTCTCGTAGGCATTGAGACGCATCTCCTCTAACTCATGCAAGTCAAGGATGCGTTTCTCTCCAGCTGAGAGCAAGTCCATGTTGATGGCCCGTGTGGCCCAGTATGCCTTGTGCTCAAGCTCCACGGGCAAGTGGCAGGACTTTCCGTACACCAATTTGAAAGGGCTCATCCCAATCGGAGTTTTGAAGGCTGTACGGTAGGCCCAAAGTGCGTCACTCAGCTTGAGTGACCAATCCTTTCTCGTTCTAGCCACGGTCTTCTCCAGGATAGACTTGATCTCTCTGTTGGAAATCTCGGCTTGACCGTTGGCTTGAGGATGGTAGGATGTGGTCACCTTGTGAGTGACTCCATGGCGACTTAGGAGATTGTCGAACTGGCGGTTGATGAAGTGTTTGCCACCATCACTGATGACGGCTCTCGGAACTCCAAAGCGAGGGAAGATGGTGTCAGTGAACAGTCTTTTCACTGCATTGGAGTCCGCATTCTTGCACGCTACTGCCTCCACCCACTTGGAGACGTAGTCAACTGCCACCAGGATGTACTCGTTCCCACACGAGGGTGGAAACGGTCCCATGAAGTCAATACCCCAGACATCAAAGATGTCTACCTCTAAAATAGAGTGGAGAGGCATCTCATTCCTCTTGGAGATGTTCCCGGTGCGCTGACACTTGTCACAAGCTGCGACGAAGGTCCTAGCATCTCTGAAAAGTGAAGGCCAGAAGAAGCCGGATTGCAGGACCTTTGAAGCAGTCTTGGAGAATGAAGCGTGTCCTCCGTAGGCTGAGGAGTGGCAGTGCTCAAGAATGGAGCGCGTCTCGTCGTATGGCACGCAACGTCTGTAGATGCCATCAACGCCAATCTTGAAGAGGTAGGGGTCGTCCCAGAAGTAGAACTTGGCGTCCGATCGCAGCTTCTTCTTCTGCTGGTATGACATCGTAGGAGGAAGTACTCCTGAGGCGAGGAAGTTCGCTATGTCTGCATACCAGGGCGCCGACTTGGTGTTCACTCGGTCAGTTGCATGGAACGTCCGATCTTGCACAGCATGAGTCGCGTGCATCGGTGTACCAACCGAGTGGATCTCCTCCATGGCAGAAATCGAATGGAATTGGTCATCAGGGAATGAGTCATCAATTGGCAGGCTACAAGAGCCCTCATCTTCCCAGCGAAGCCGGGACAGATGGTCAGCCACGGTGTTTTCGACTCCTTTCTTGTCCCTGATTTCGATGTCAAACTCCTGCAGGAGGAGGATCCACCTAATCAGGCGAGGTTTGGCATCCTGCTTGCTCAACAGATACTTGAGTGCGGCGTGGTCAGTGTAGATCACTATCTTGGAGCCAACCAGATAGGATCTAAACTTGTCGAGAGCGAACACAACAGCCAAAAGCTCCTTTTCGATTGTCGTGTAGTTCATTTGGGCAGGGTCTAGCACCTTGCTAGCGTAGTAGATAGCACATGGCTTGTTCTCCTTCCGCTGCCCTAGAACGGCTCCCACTGCGTAATCACTCGCATCGCACATCAGTTCGAACGGCAAGGTCCAGTCTGGGGGCTGCAGGATGGGTGCTGAGACAAGGGCTTCTTTCAATCGGCAAAACGAATCGACACACTCCTGCGTGAAGATGAAATCAGAGTCCTTGATGAGCAGGTTGGTCAATGGTTTCGCGATTTTCGAGAAGTCCTTGATGAATCGGCGGTAGAAGCCAGCGTGTCCCAGAAAGCTTCGCACAGCTTTGACGTTTGTTGGGATCTCCAGCTTCTCGATCACCTCCACCTTGGCTTTGTCAACCTCAATTCCTTTGGAGGTCACCACATGTCCAAGGACAACTCCCTCTTGGACCATGAAGTGACACTTCTCCCAGTTCAGGATCAAGTTGACCTCTTCGCACTTCTCCAGAATTTTGCAGAGGTTGGCTAGACATGAGTCAAAGCTGGTTCCATAGACAGAGAAGTCGTCCATGAAAACCTCAACCTCTTTCTCGATGAAATCGGAGAAGATAGCCATCATGGCTCTTTGGAAGGTGGCAGGTGCATTGCACAGACCGAATGGCATCCTACGGTATGCGAATGTACCGTAGGGACATGTGAAAGTGGTCTTGTCTTGGTCGTTCGGGTGAATGGGGATCTGAAAGAATCCTGAGTACCCGTCAAGGTAGCAAAAATGAGAATGATTCGCCAGCCTTTCAAGGAGTTGGTCGACAAACGGCAGTGGGAAGTGATCCTTGCGCGTGGCAGCGTTGAGCTTTCGGTAGTCAATACACATGCGGTACCCAGATACCACACGAGTAGGGACCAGCTCATCCTTTTCATTTCTCACCACTGTCGTGCCTCCCTTCTTGGGCACCACGTGAACGGGACTCACCCACTTGCTGTCAGAGATGGGATAGATGATGCCTGCATCCAAGAGTTTGAGAATTTCCTTTTCACCACCTCTTTCAGGTTGGGGTTGAGTCGCCGCTGGTGCTCCACAGACGGCTTGTGATCATCCTCGAGAAGAATCCGGTGTGAGCAGATGGCTGGGTTGATCCCTTTCAAGTCCTTGATCGAGTACCCAATCGCGCCTTTGTGAAATCTCAGCTTCTCCAGAAGTTTGGCGGTTTGATCGGGGTTTAGACTCGCATTGACGATCACAGGACAAGATTTTTCTGGATCGAGGAACTCGTATCTGAGATTGGTTGGAAGAGGTTTGAGTTCGGGAGTCGGACGCTCAGGCTGATCATTGACACGAGTCGCATCTGGGTGATCTGACTCGTGTGCTGTCGAGACATCGGCCGTGGCAGGCTCCGCTCCACTCCTCGTCTCAGAGTGTGATGTACGATCCTCCAGATCCTCAGGAATCGCATCTGCTGCACAAATTGACTCGCTCGCCTCGCTTGGCAACTTTGAGAGGAATTCAGCGTCTTGGCGCAGCGAGTTGTTGACTTGTTCAAGAAAGTAGTCCTTGGCCAGATCAGCCAAGCACTCCTCCATCCCGTCAACTCGGAAACATGTCTCAGATCGTGACGGATATCTCATGGCGCGATCGATTTGGAATTTCACTTTCTCCCCTCCAAAGTTCAAAGTCAGGATGCCCTGCTTCACGTCAATTATCGCGCCAGCTGTACTCAGAAAAGGTCGCCCCAAGATGATTGGGACTTCCTTATCTTCTTCCATCTCCATGACGACGAAATCGACGGGCACGAAGAACTTCCCAACTTGAACTGGCAGATCCTCCACCACACCAAGTGGAAGTCGGACTGAAGAATCCGCCAACTGCAGTGTCATCCTTGTGGGCTTGAGCTCCCCCACTCCTATGCGATCATAGATGGTGCGTGGCATGAGACTCACGCTCGCTCCTAGATCACACAGGGCTTTCTTGATTGTAGCCTTCCCAATGGTGCATGGAATGGAAAACTTTCCAGGATCGTCCAATTTGGGGGGTAGCTCGCTTTTCAGAATTGCGCTGCACTGCTCCGTCAGCTTGACTGTCGCGTGCCCCTCTAAGCTTCTCTTGTTGGAAAGGATGTCCTTCAGAAACTTGGCATAGGTGGGCATTTGGGTCAAAGCGTCGGTGAAAGGAATGGTGATCTGCAGCTGCTTGATGACGTTTGCGAAGTTGGCGAATTGCTCGTTCAGTCTCGTCTCAGCTAGTCTCTGGGGGAATGGAACAGGTGGCCGGTATGGAGGTGGTTTCTCGGCACCTTTCTTCTTTTGACCACCTGACGCTTCGGATGGAGGTTGTACAGGTTTTGCCGAGCTTGTGCAGTCTGCACTCGCTTGAGGTTGGATGACCTCAGCTCGTTCTGGATTAACCTCCTTCGATGGAATTGACACAGGGGTCAGGATCGCGTCAGGTGTCGCGTCAAGGATCGGATCAACTGTGCCCTCACTTGGCATTGGTGGCTCGTCGTATTGGGTCCCACTTCTCAGAGTGATCGCCTTAGCCTCTTCTCTTGGATTTGGTTCGGGCTGAGCTGGAAGCTTCCCGGGTCGAGAGTGGCTTGAAGGTGACCATCTGGCTCAGCTGCTCCAGCAACTTGCTTTGGGCAGGCCATTTGAGTGCTCATGCTCTGCATCTGCTCCCACATCATCTGATTCATCTTGCCCTGCTCGTGAGTGAAGTTGTTCACTTCAGTAGGCGCAAATGACTTTGAGGGGTCAGAGGGAGCTGCTCGGTTGCCTTGATTGGGAAAGGAAGCGTTCTGGTAGAAGTTCCTGTTGCCATTGTTGTTGCTGTTGCTGCTCGAAGCTTGGGTTCTCCAATCGTTGTTGTTCGGAGGGGGGTAGTTTCCAGTGTTGTTCGTCCGATTGTTCCAGTTGTTGTTGTTGTACTGCGGCCTCTGGAAGCTGTTGTTGTGAAAGGGCGGTCTGAACGAAGAGTTGTTGAAAGGCGCAGGGTTGTTCTGGTTCGGCCTCCAGTGCTGCTGCTCAACCGGATCCTTGGAGTAGGACCGGCTGAAGGGAGGCCGTGGGAAGAAGGAAGGCTCGTTGTTGAGAGAGTTTACCTGCTCACTCTCCTCGTCTTGTTGCACCAGCGGGCATTGCTCGTATGCGTGCCTCTCGTCTCCGCACATGACGCAGACTTGAGGTTGCTGTTCGACTGCCTTGACACTGAGCTTGTCCATCGCCCGCTGCATGGCGTCCATCTTGGCGGTGAGAGCCGTGATGTGATCGAGCTCGTACTTTCCACCTCCTTGGCTACCTCCTTGGCCTCCTCGCTGGCGTGACGTGTCGCGGCCGGACCACTGCTGGTTCTGCGCCATGTTGTCGATCAAGTTCATAGCCTCTAAAGGCTCCCTTGTCATCAACGCGCCTCCCGCAACAGCGTCCACGTAAGCACGAGTGCTCTCATTCAGGCCGTCGTAAAACGTTTGAATTAAAAGCCAATCTGGTAAACCGTGGTGGGGACAGGAGTACTGCAATTCTCTAAACCTCTCCCAGGACTCATTCAGGGGTTCATCATAAATCTGCCTAAAACTGGTCAGGTCTTGTCTTACCTTGGCTGTCCTCTTGTGAGGGAAAAATCTGGTCAAAAACAATTTGGACAAATCCCTCCAAGTCCTAACAGAGTCCCTAGGCAAAGATCCTAACCATTTCTTGGCCTTATCCCTGAGAGTAAAAGGAAATAGAGCAAGCTTGGTGTAATCAGCATTCTCACCGTTGGTTTTGATGGTCGTGATGCACTCGAGGAAGGTCTGGAGGTGAGCGTGCGGGTCCTCGTGGTCGAGTCCGTGGAAGGTGTTCTGCTGCACCATGTTGACAACCCCCGGATTGAAGTTCGGTTGCTGTCCTGGAATGTGTGGTAGCCGGATCGCACCTCGCGCGTCTCCAGCTTTCGGCACGTTGAACTCTCGCAGCGTCCGAGGCATGAAACCATCCGCTTCATCGTCCGTCATGTGGCCTTCTTCTTCTTCTCGCCTTTCTCTTTCTCTTTCCCTGGCCTCTGCCTCCATTCTGAGTCGGACTTCGTGGTCTGCCTCAGCCATCTCTTCAGGTACGGGTGTCTTGGTACGGGTCGGACCAGATTCGGTACGGGTCGGACCAGATTCGGTACGGGTCGGACCAGATTCGGTACGGGTCGGACCAGATTCGGTACGGGTCGGACTAGATTGGTGCGGCCTGGCCGTGCCTGAATTGGTACGGGCCGTACCAGGGGGTGGCTGAGCAGTCTCGGCTGAGTCTGGAGGAGTTTGGTCGAACAGGGGCCCCTTGCTTCTCAGATTATATTTCAACCTGTATTTTCCTGCAGGGGGGGTTCAAAAGCCAGTTTTTAGTGATTTTGAATAAGAAAAAGCAAGAAAGATACAAGATAAAATCTAGATTAACTAAGTAAGGTAAAATCTAACTAGGCAATTGGTTACCGTCCCCGGCAACGGCGCCAAAAACTTGTTATGCGCAGAACGCAACGCAAGTTTCGGTACGCTTGAGGGCGTACCTTTTAAAACCGCGTTAACACTCCACGAGTAAGGGATGCAAGTGCACAACCCCTATCGTGTAGTATAATCGGGTATCGATCCTCAGGGACGGACAATTACTAGGTTAGAATCTACCTAACTCGATTAAAAACTAGAAGTGGAAAAGGTTTGGTTTGGTATTTAATTTCCTAAAGGGTCAAATCAAACAATTCAAACAGTTCAATTAGATGTAATAAAATGATTGGAAGAAATGTAAATTGTGTTTTGATTATGGATAAAAGGCGTTCCCAGGGTTTCAGACTTCATCTCTGATCTGCCTCTAGTGGTACGGCCCGTACCAAGTTGGTACGGCTTGGCCGTACTTCACTTGGTAAGGCAAGGCCGTACCACCCTGGTAAGACCCGTACTGGCTTCCCAGAACAGAACCTACCAGTTCGAGTGAATGCATTCCTTTGCTGGTACCTTGTGCTAAACTCTTTAGAAAGGTTCAATAGACCATACCTAAGGTTCCTAACCCTCAACCATCGTTTGTTGGATCAAGATCTAGGTTGGAATGCAATTGATTGCCTTTTAGGGTTTCTACACCTCAACTCTCGTGTGTTGGTACAGATCTACCCTAGCTGGTTGATTGGAGGTCTAAGGCACCCTCTAATCTGTCGATTAGAGGAGAATTCAACCTTTCGGCTTCAATTCGAACTATTCTACCCTAAGCATTTGATTTGGATGAGAGATTGAGATGATCACATGACCTTGATAGGTTTGATCTAAACCTAGAGGCACATCATACAACAATCACAGCAAGCAAAGCAAAAGATAACAAAGAAGATCACAATCAATCAAACTAAAGAGTTCATACAAGATACAAGTCAAAGAAAGTCAAAACAAATCAAGAATCAATCTCTAACCCTAGAAACTAAAATAACTACTCACAGCACATAATCAGATCTAAAAATACAATAAAAGGGAGAGAGATAGCCATGGATCGAAGGGATCGAGAGGAGGAAGCTAGATCCGTCGAGTTTCGCCTCTTTCCTCTTCCTTCCTTCTTGCTCCTAGCTCCTTAGCTCTCTTTCTCTCTCTTACTGTGCTCTCAAATGGATCTGGAATGGAATAGATATCGAAATTGGAGAGTTCCCCGCTTTAAATAGCCTCTGCCAAAATTTGAATCTGTCAGGTCGCCTTTAAGTACGGCCCGTACCAAATTGGTACGGCCTGGCCGTACCAGGCGTGATGAGCTGAAAACGGCTAAGTCTGGTGAGACCCGTACCAAGCCTGGTAAGGGTCGTACCTAATCATCTGAATCGCCATTTCTTCGTGTGTTTTGCTCCAAACCTGCAGAAAACAAACAAACACTCAGCAGTACCAAATTCTAAAGATATATCGATGAAATGCACATGATTCTGGTGAATTAGGGCACGAATCTGGTACTAAAACAGGCCTAAAATAGACTAAATATGCGAGGTATCACCATTAATCGAGGACCTCCAAAAATTGTGGCGTGATGATCCCGGTGTGGGATGCGTATATGAAAGAGACCTTTAACTTTCGGGCCATGGTGTTTTGCACTGTAAATGATTTTCCCGCGTACGGAAATTTGTCGGGCAACACTTGTAAAGGAGCAAAAGCGTGCCCAATCTGTGAAGATGACACGCAGGTGCTGAGGTTGGAAAATTGTCAAAAGAATATATTCATGGGGCATTGTAGGTTTCTTCATATTAATCACCCATATCGTAAGAAGAAGATGGCATTCAACGGAAAAATTGAGCTTGGAGTGGCTCGTCATCCATTAGACGGGGAGAGTGTCTTCGAACGGGTTAAAAACATTGATGTTGTTTTTGGAAAATGCGCCAAAGCACTACCGAAGAATATTTGGAAAAAGTGGTCCATATTTTGGGAGCTACCGTACTGGAAATATTTAGAAGTGAGGCATTGCCTAGATGTCATGCATGTCGAAAAAAATGTCTGTGACAGTTTAATTGGTTTATTATTGAACATTCCAGGGAAGACTAAGGATGGTATTAAAGTGAGAAAAGACATGGTAGAGATGGGAATACGACACGAGCTCGCACCGCAGGAGAAAGGGAAGCGCACATACCTACCCCCCGCACTGTGCACCATGTCAAAGAAAGAGAAAACAAGCTTCTGTGAATGCCTCAATGGTATAAAAGTCCCATCAGGATATTCTTCGAATATTAAGAAGTTGGTGTCGATGAAGGACTTGAAACTGGTCGGTCTGAAATCTCACGACTGTCATGTTTTATTGACACACATAATTCCCGTTGCAATTCGGGGAATTTTACCAAAGCATGTTCGTCAAACCATTACGAAGCTTTGTTCTTTCTTCAATGCAATAAATTCCAAAGTGATAGACCCTCTAAAATTGGACTCTTTGCAAAAGGAGGTCGTCGTGACTCTTTGCCAACTTGAGATGTATTTTCCGCCATCTTTTTTCGATGTCATGGTTCACCTTGTTGTTCATCTTGTGAGAGAAATTAAGATTTGTGGTCCCGTGTTTCTTCGGTATATGTATCCATTCGAGAGATACATGGGCATCTTGAAAAAATACGTAAGGAACCGACATCGACCCGAAGGCAGCATTATAGAAGGATATTCTACGGAGGAGGTGATTGATTTTTGCACCAACTACTTGGCCGGTGTGGATCCTATTGGCGTTCCAAAATCTCGATACGAGGGAAGGCTCCAAGGAGTCGGGACAATTGGGTTGAGAGCCGTAGTTGCTGATCTAAATGAACTACAAAAGGCACATTTTATTGTACTACAACACATGACAGATGTTGCTCCCTATATAGATGAGCACATGACAATCCTTCGACAACAAAACTACACGAGGAGTCAGAAGTGGCTTACTAACGAGCATAATCGTTCTTTTATAGGATGGCTGAAAGAAAGAGTGCAGTCACACCCCGTACCTGAAATTGTTAAACTGCTTGGCGAAGGACCCCAAATTGTTGTTAGAACATTCCAAGGATACGAGATTAATGGATATACATTTTACACTAAATCCCAGAGTGATAAGAGCACGATGCAAAATAGTGGGGTGACGTTGGTGGCGACCTCTCAAGAATTCAGTAGATCCGGAGATGGCCGGGCTGTAATAGCATCAAAGTCATATTATGGCGTTATTCAAGAAATTTGGGAGCTCATTTACAGTCCTCGCCTGAGCATTCCCGTGTTTCGGTGTCAATGGGTCGAAGACCGAGGTGTTAAAGTTGACAACGACGGGTTCACACTCGTTGATTTAAACAGGATTGGGCATGTTGATGATCCGTTTATACTCGCCAAGCAAGCCACCCAAGTCTTTTATGCCACTGACCCGAGTGATGCTAGGTTGAGCGTCGTCCTATCCGGAAAAAGAAGGATTGTCGGGGTAGAAAATGTCGTTGATGAAGAAGAGTACGACCAGTTCGACGAAGTACCTCCATTTTGTATCGATGTGCAAACTGAGGTAGCAACACTTGAAGGGGTAGACGAAGCTGACTACATGCGGTCCGACCACAATGAAGGATTATGGGCCGAGGGTACTGTTCAAATAGTGGAAAAAAGGAGAAAAAGGAAAAAAAAAAGCATAATGTATAATATTTATTTTGTTTAAGACCGTGTAGCTTTTAATATTGCAACCTTAGCTTGTAATATATCAAATAAAAAAGGAAAAAAAGAGGGAAAAAGGAAAAAAGCATAATGTAGTATTAGTATTATCAAATATTAGTATTAGTTTTTGAAACAATGAAGGATTATGTTTAATGAAGGATTATCAAATATTATCAAATATTGCAACAATGAAGGATTATGTTTAATGAAGGATTATCAAATATTATCAAATATTGCAACAATGAAGGATTATGTTTAATGCTTATAATATTATCAAATATTAGTATTAGTTTTTGAAAATATTAGTTAAAACATTTAATAATAAATAAAATTTCACTATTAGATTTTAATATTAGTTGCTTGATACAAATATCGGTATAAGTTTTTAAATATTAGAAATCTGAAATTTTACTTAATTTATTATTACTTTAGAAATATTAGAAATATGAAATTTTACTTAATTCATTATTACTTTATAAATATTAGAAATCTGAAATTTTACTTAATTTATTATTACTTTATAAATATTCACCTCCTAAAATTTTACTGAACCTGGGACCCGCCTGTCGGACCTATTTATACACGGACATTTAGCTAATAGTCCGTGTAGAAATGGAAGAGAGCTACACGGACTATTAGCTAGATGTCCGTGTAGAAAGGACATTTGCACACGGACTTTAGAGTTATGTCCGTGTAGAAATCTCTTTGTACACGGTCTTTTAAGTTAAAAGTCCGTGTATAATGAGGAAAACACTATTATTTCGAAATCCTTCTCTGCCAAAATTTTCAAAAGTCCGAGAACCCTCACAAAATTTTCAAAAGTCCGAAATCCTTCTCCGAGCTCTTCACCGCCTCACCGCCTCGCCGCCTCACCGCCTCACCACCTCGGTCTCTCTCACCCGTGGTCTCTCTCTCTCTAACCCGCGGTAAATATCAACACCCTTGTGAAATAAAGTTAGGGTTTAGATATATGTTTTAGGTCCTTTGCTCATAAGTCAGTAGGCTGTGAACCTCATAAGTCAGAAATCTAACATTGTAGCTTTTTTTCTTCTTTTGTCCATTGCAAGAATAAAGAGGAAAAAAATTGTACAAGGTGTTGAGATATGTTCTCATTGCTTGTGTTTGATACAAAGTAATGTGTTGAGATATACTCTCCATTGGTTAAGAAATAGCATGCAATGTCTTAGATTATATAAATTTCTGTAATTTTACAAAAGTAATTAATTTCAGTTTTGCTAACATGATAGAATAAAAAAAATTTCAGAATTGACAAAAAGAAAGATGATTGTGCATAATTGATCTCCTCAACTAGTGCTAGACCCTATTCGTATTTATTTACACATATCATATTATATTATATTATATTATAAATTTCTGTAAGTTTAGTGAACTCTTTTTACACATATCATATCACATATATATTTTTCTTAAATGAGATATTTGAGAAAATCAAGAAAAAAAATTCTGATAAAAAAATAACAAACGGTACAACTTAAGTATTATGAGCATTTACAACGATAATTTATTTTCGATTTCTAATATGACATAGCATTTTTATTTTTATTTCAGGGATTGATGTATCCCAATTATATATTTCTAATTTATAGCAATTAGAGTGTACTAACTACTTAATTATTTGTAGTTCATCAATTTTGTGTATTACAACCACAATATATAGTTGTAATTAATATGAGAATTGGACTGATTCAAATATGTTGTACTTAAAAAAAGTAAATGTAGATTAAGTGCTCATGAACTTAAAAAGTTTGATTGTATTTTAAAGAAAAGTAACTGGATTTGATCTTTATTCAATGCATACACTTATGATTTGATCTTAATTTCAATTATTGGTACAAGAATATCAATTTTTGTACAAGAATATCAATTATTGGTCACTTATGATTTGATCTTTAATTTCATGCAGAACCATGTCGAATGAGGATGAGTACGTGGATATGATGGCAGAAGAGGAGCAGCAAGCTACTGCCTCATCAGAAAGAAGGAAAAGAGGGCCGACAATGTGCACGAGCACGTCCGAGCAGACCCATCAAGAAATCTGGTTCACAGAAGACGGGCGTGCGCAGGGAGAAAAACGGCAGAAATACTCAAATTGGTGTACGAGTTTTGTGAGGCAAAATGCGAGTATCCTTGTAGAGAGGTGGGATCATTTTGAGGATACGGTGAAGGACGAGTGGTGGAACAAGGTGAAGGTAAAGTGCCTAACAACTCTTTGCTTTATTTTCACTTATGTATGATCTATACTTAAATACACTAAATTTTGGTGTTAATCAGGCTCAGTGGAACATCCAGAATGATGTTCCAAAGGATAAGACTTTGAAGATTATGAACAATGGTTGGAAGCAATTCAAGAGCACGTTGAAGACGGAGTTCATGGAGAAAGGGAGAACTCCGGTCGGCTACTACAAATGGCTAAAACAAGAGGACTGGGATGCGTTTCAAGCTTTGAAGTCTACCAAAGAGTTCCAGGTATCTAACTCGTGCCTCTTTTGTGCTTATTCTTTCTCGATATGTACTTATCTTTCTAAAACTAACTGATCGTTATTGTCTTGTTTCTGTGAAGGCAAAAAGTGATAAAGGCAGGAGGACCGTTGCCTTTAACAAGTATCCACACCATCTAGGGTCAGCTGGTTACGAGGGTAAGTCGGCAGAATGGAGGAAAGTCCTGGAGCAAAACAAGGATTCTGACTCACCCGTGGTTAGGATCCAAAATCCTAGGGGCAAAGATTGGGTCATGGGTAGAGCCGAGGTAACCGCTGACGGGAGGATAGTACTCCCAAAGGATTTGCAACCCGTGGCTCAAAGAATGGTAAGAGTCCTTTATACTTACTTTGTGACATTCATCCGAAAATTATAACTCCGAAAGTACATCAATTGTTCTTTTGCTTTAACTAATTCTTCTACTTGAACAGTTGGAAGTGGAGGAGGAGGTCAACTCGGGTGCCCGGAGTGTCGAACGACAAAATGATTCCTTGTCCGCAGCGCTCGAGAATCCAGAACACCCGGGTCGAGTAAGGGGTGTAGGGGTCTACAGGGGCTGGAAGGAGGTGTTCCGAGTGGAGGGAGAGAAACCTCGAAGAAAATCTCGTGCCAAGGTAAACAAAGACGAGATAGTTGCGCAGATACGCGCGGAGGTGAGCAAAGAGTACGACGCAAGGTTTGCTGAGATGGAAGCAATGTTGACACAAATTAGATCAGCAACTACGCAGCCATCCGAGCAACCACCTCCCATTTCGCCGGGAATTCGGCGAAGTAGTCAAGCATCCGGCACGTGGGCCTTAGACGATTTGGAAAATCTCAAGGTAATCAATACTTGTTCATAATCTAAAGGTAATTAAAACCTGTTTGCAACCTTGATAGACAATATCGCATCATTAAAATAAACAACTTTCCCATAAATTTGCAGGACCCCAGAGCATGCGACCTCGTCCTGTTGCATGGTAGCGTTCCTCTGATCGTTGCTAAGGGCGTTGTACATCCAGGAGCCAAGAGTGTACACTGTGGTCAGCTAAGGCCCGACCATGCATGCGTGCAGGTTGAGTTAGTCGTGGATGGTTGGCAGCGCGTACCCCTTCCTGTCCCTACCGACGAGATGTTTGTGCTTGATGATGCACGGATGTCATTTGTCCAATGGCCCAAGAGTCAGATTGTTTTGGATCAGGTAATCCATAAAAAAATCCATTTATTTGTTACATTCAACTCATTCTTTTTGAAATACTAGAATAATCCATCTATAACTTGATACAGACACGAGGAGATGATGTTACCGGTACGGCGATGTCACCGGTACGTCAGGAGGTGGCTTGTGACGTCGCGGCTGACGCGCCACAATCACCGCCCCGTCCTATGGTCACCGAAGAAGAATACAGCCGTTTGCCCAATGATTTGCGCCTTCTCCACGACTACTTGATGACGGCGCCCGAAGGCATGGAGGCTATCATCATCCCTGTCCCACCTGGGATGTTTCTACACGAAGGCAGGGATCTCCTGCTGTCGTTCAAAGACTTCAAGGACCTCTTCCACCACTCGTCATCCGACAAATGGCTCGATGTTTCACACATCACCATTTTCCTCATGTTAGTGATATTAAAATATTTTCATTATTGTATAGAACTCAAATATATATTCTAATTACAATATGATGAGTTTTCAGGAAGCTAGTCCGAAACTGTGATGAGATGGTTGAAAAGAACTTGTGCATGTTTCTGGACCCCGAGAAAGTGAGTGCTACGGCAGTGACATATTATCCGGATATGGCTATCGAGTACATGTGTTCTGCGATGCATCGTGCTAAGGCGGAGGAGAAGAAATTCATTCTCATGCCATACCACGAGGGGTTAGTTCTAATCTTAACTTATGTGTTGTTATATTTTAATTAAAGAATTGTATAAAGGAATTAAAAGTTAAACATAAAAAAATGAAATCACACCATCAATCATAGCAAATACTCGTGTGACTTTTATATGCTAAAGTACTATAATTCTTCTCCTCGATCCCACAGCAAACATTGGTGCTTGATTCTCATTGTGCCGTACCTACATACGAGCATAATTGTTGATTCTTGTAAGCCCAAAGGAAGGATCGCGGCTGACAAGTGCAAAGTTATCTTTCCTTTTGTGAATAAGTAAGCAATAACAATTCTATAGGTTTGCATTTCTTTCAATCATATCAAATTATAAAATTGCTAATTACATTCACTCACTTTTGTAAGGGCTTTTGCGAAATATATTAAAGAGGGAGGATCAGATAGCACGGGCACGCGCAAGAAAAGCAAGTTGAATTGGAAGTGGATGTTGGTGAGCACACTTTATGAGTTAGAAATTTCATATCTTGTTAAAAAAATTATTGTCATTCTAACAAATGCCGCTAAATGTAAATTTCAGAGCCCGCAACAGAAGGAGGGTTGGGAATGCGCTTATTACACGATGATATTCATGTTTGACTTTGTCGAAAGAATACAATTCCTATTCCCAAAAGCGGTATGTACTTCATATTAATTTCCTATATAATAAGCAATTGATATCTACCTTTTCTGAAATACTAACTATTATCAAATTATAATTTTGTAGAATGTGACAAAGCAAGAGCATTACACCATGGCTCAGATCGACGATGTGCGGTGCATGTGGGCAAGGTGGTTTGCCATGGAATTTTGTAATCCTCGATATGGATTTGCATAGATTAATTTGTAATAAAAATATGTTTCGAATGAATTTATTGCTATATGAATTTTGTATAAATTTAGTATATGAATTTCTTGCTAATTAATCTGTTTCAAATGAATATATATTTGTATTTCTGTTGCAAAAAATTGGCTAGCAAAGCTGGAGGCTAGCCCAAAAACAAAATATACAAAAAAAAAAAAAAAAGGTAATTATACACGGACATTTTATAAAAATCCGTGTGCAATACTAATCATACACGGATATTTTAGAAAAATCCGTGTATGATAGCCTTGCTAGGCGAAATACAAAAAATCTTCAACTATTTGTACACGGATATTTACCAAAAGTCCGTGTATAATACCTACGAGAGCTACACGGACTTTTAATACAAAGCCGTGTAGAAAGAGGAATCGTACACGGTTAATTAGGGGATATCCGTGTAGCTCGGTAACTTGTAGAGCGACACCGGCAGGTCTTTGTACACTGTTAATTAGGGAATATCCGTGTAGAAATCATTATAATCACACACGGTTAAATATCCGTGTGTAGTTCCTGACCTATTTATACACCCTGGCTTTAAACACAGCAGGAAATCCATGTAGCTCTTCCATTAATGTCCGTGTGCAATCTGTTTTTCTGTAGTAGTGTAAATTGATAATTTATACAATCGAACCCTTAATATAACAAAAAATAATTGCATATTTTTATAATAAAACATACCATGTACATATAATATCATATAGACTATAATTTTCTTTATAATTATTGGTTCCAATACTTTCAAAATTATATAAATTACTAATTTAAGAAAATAGTATAAAATATTTTCCTACCCATCTATCCTACTCGACACAAATCCTAGCACCTATCTGAAAGTTCCTTATTTGAGATTCGTGTTCTCTCTACCAAAAGCCCCCGTATAAATCCGAGCATTACACAGTTGGCCTCCAAAGGCACAACATAGAATTGCCAACAGGACAACTAAGTTATTAATAAAGAGAAAAAACAAGTGAAACTCTTCGATCATCCCCCGCATACTATATGAAAATTTAAACTGTGTAGTGCTGCTGGATGCTGTCAATATCAAGCCCCTTGAGCTTCACCACCGACTCAACATGCCCTTTTAATGTATTCAATTCTCTCAGCCTGAAAAAGGTTTACATAAAAGAAAGTTGTTCCATAAAATATTGCATAGAACACCACAAACTAGAAACTACGAGAAATATAATCCATGAGCATGACCCTCTTGGTTTTTGGTTTTTTTCAAAAGATAAACAAATTATTTTTCCTTCTGGTGTCATCTCCTAGCTACAAAGAGAGTCTCAAAAAGAGGCATTTAATTCCTGTCATTTAGATGACAATAATGAAACAAATTTTAATATCGGCATGTTTCAGAGCAAGTAAAGGTATTCCTTGCTAGATCAGTTTTGTAAAGGATAATTTAGGTACCTTGCCACTTCAGCACGCCTCTTAGCTTGCTCAGCAATCTCAGACAGTTCTCTGTAACCGGTTTTCTCATTGAAGAGGTCAGCAGTCTCAGGTGGCTGGAGACCGTGGAGGGTCCTCTGGGCCATGGCCCACTGAGCTTCTCTCTCCTCTCTCCCATAATCCTTCTTTGTTGTAAACGCAGTCTATAACCAAAATAAAGGAACCCATGGTGAAAGGAGTGCAACTACAGGATCTTTAGGATAGGACAATTCGTTTAGCAAAACTAGAGGGACATATCCATAGGGATATATAAGGACTGGTGGGCTAGAAATTGCAAATAGGATCAGGCTAGCTACCACTCTAACACTCACTGGACTGGTTACACAAAGCTGTATAAATATATCAACATGGTCCATGTAAATATTATTTATTTTTTTTTTTTGATGAAAATCATTGGTAGGCAGCCTGCTACTTCAAAAAACAGACATTCTTTATGTGCCAGCGTCAGAAAACTCAGATATCTGGTAAAAATTCTGTTTAATGTCCTTTTGAGTTTTGACATTGACCTACAGCTTTCTAAAATGAATTAAAATTGGGTTAAGCTGGTAGTTATTGATAAGTACCTTGTTTTCAAGGAGATTGTCCCAGGCCTTGCCGCTCAGTGCATATCGGATGAGGAACTTGAAGAAATCAAGTGGTACATATGTGACAATACTATATAACCAGATAACACCAGCCCATCCCCATCCTATCCCCTTGATGCGTGCAAATCCCCAGTTAGCATACACTGCAATCGCAGTTGCAATCTGACAAAACATAAAAAAATAGTGATAATTAACCTGCAGGCTACTCATTTTACTGTTTTGTTTACGCAACTTTTAGCTTGTAGAGATATATATCAAAAGAAAAAAAATCAATGATTCTAAGACCATGCATGTAAAAGTCCCTGACTTCATTGTTATTATTATAATATAACACTATTACAAGATCCAATTTAGTAGTCATTTCAACTCCTACTTTTGCAAAATAAAAATTGAATGTCAGATTCCTGCAATGTTAATTCTAGCTAACTCGGGATATACTTTTAACTGTTTTGTCAATTTTGAAGCTTGGGTAAAATAATTACTTTATATTATTTTCAAAAATTATTCGCAGGCTTACACATTTTAATTATATTTAAAGTTAGAATGAAAGAGAGAAAGAGAGCAATTATGAAGCTTCAGGGCAGAATAGTTTTCAGATGTATCATTTGTAATACTTTTTTAGATGTTATGTTAGTCTGATTAAAAGGTGGGGTGGGGAATGGAGTGAAAAGGAGTGAATTACAAGCTGAGCAATGAGAAAAGCAACGAGGAGAAGAAGGCCAGGACGCTCAATGAAGGAAAAGCCACGCGACCTCGTGACAAAAATAAGTGCTTGGCTTATGATGCTAACTTGGAGATACAGTGCAGCCATCATTTCATCCTCACTGTGCCTAATAGATCTCACACCAAAATGATGCTACATAAATAAAAAAATTGAATTAATTCCATTTTTTCCCTTTTATCAGGAATTCCACATTGCATGTTCAGACTTATTTAGCAATGGATATCAACAAAAGATAACTTACAGAGAAGAAATCGGTTTCTCGCATGGCCCAGAAAAATACAACAGTCATTAATCCAAGGTAGCCCCCAAACACAACGCCCGTAGCAAAAATCTCATTTAGTTTCCAACTGTCAGGCATTGGTGAAGGTTTCACCCTATCCTTTGATATCGTCATTATCGTGCCTAGTGTATTAAAATCAAAATTATAAGCTTTTCTTATGTACCAAAATCACTGAAAGTTTCATTTAAGAGTAAAACTACCATCATTCAAGATGGCGATAATCAGAACCATGAAAGGCGAGAAGTCAAACTTCCATATCAGGGCTATCAGCATGAAGCCAAACTACAAAATTGTTTCATAGACATTAAAAATACATAAAAATTGATTTAACAAAAAACAAATACAATTGAAGAGTTCATTCAAAAATAGGTATTTGCCTTACCTGTGTAGTTATTATAACTTTGTCCCCTACATTATTCCTAATTGTACAATTTTCTATTGTTTCCTAGGAACTAATGCTGTTTAAAATATAAAAAGAAACAGATAAGAAATTGCAAAAGAAAGAAGCATCTTATGAAGAATTAAATAACTTACAACAATACGGATGGTGATGGAGACAGCATATATCTACAGAACAGCAGTACAACACAAAATCAACAGCCAAAATTATCAAACAAAAACCCAAATAATTCATCTCAGACCAATAGTAACACTTACAGTGTAATTCTTCATCCTTTGGAAAATAGCACGACTAGTAAGAACAGCACTGATGATGACACTGAGACCCGGCTCAGTAAGCACAATATCTGATGCACCCCTGGCTGCATCAGTTGCATCAGCCACCGCAATTCCAATATCAGCCTTTTTCAATGCCGGTGCATCATTGACACCATCACCTGTCATGCCACATATGTGCTTCCGCTCTTGTAGCTTCTTCACTATTTCATACTTGTGCTCTGAAAATTATATAAAGTAGAATCTACCAAGTTAGAAGTGTCAGATTTTATTACAACATATTGAGTGAAATTTTTGGTAAAGCCAGATACCAGGAAAGACGCCAGCAAATCCATCAGCCTTTTCAATCAATTCATCAACTGGAAGTGAAGATAATGATGCATCCTTATTTTGGCCTAGCAGGGAAGAAGAGGGGTACATGTTTGTACCCATTCCAAGCCTTCTCCCTGTTTCCTTGGCAATAGCAAGCTGATCACCTGACATCAAATATACTCCACCCATTAATAACTGTAAATAAAGGATATTAGTGTCAAGATTATAGATTTGTAATTGCAAATATAAAGAAATCATACCAGTAATCATTTTAACATTTACACCAAGGTTAAGAGCTCTGCGAATGGTCTCTGCACTGTCGTGTCTTGGGGGATCAAACAAAGGCAATAAACCGACAAACTGCCAAGGCCCACCAGGGCTATCCTTGGATTTCTCTGGTACTTCCTGAATATTAATTTAAAACATACTTTATTATTCAAACATAGTTTCATTGTAGTGATAGAACTAAAATAATGAAAAGATTTACTAATAAACCTGTCTTGCAACAGCCAACGAACGGAGCCCACGTTCAGCATATTTATCGATCACACTATGCACCTTTCTTCGCACATCTTCTTTGCAGTTGCAGAGGTTCAATATCTGAGAGATTGTTATAAAATAATAATTGACAATGATATTTGGAGCAGAAAACTAAAAAGTAGATCAGATTTTAACAAAAGTACAAGAAACACAGCATACCTGTTCGGGAGCTCCTTTGCTCACACGGTGCCAATGGCCACTTGAATCAATGTATGTGAGAGCTGTTCTCTTGTCAACAGGATTGAATGGCAGGAAATGCACTTCAGTGATACCTGCTCTTGCCTAATACAAGCACAACAGTTTCATTTGAAGATACAGTTCCAATATTCAGGCTATACGTATAGTACCATACAACTCAAGTTACCTCTTTTGGGTCAGCAAGCATTCCAACCAAAGCAGCATCGATGGCATCTTGATTCTCAGTCCTGGAAGCCCTAGCCGCAAGCAGAAGCACATTCTCCTTTTCGACCCCTTTTGCAAACACCTCAATCAAATTCTTGTCAACACTCAGCTTATTCAAGGTAAGAGTTCCAGTTTTATCACTGCACAAGACATCCATGCCGGCCATCTCCTCTATGGCAGTCATGCGCTTGGTGATAGCACCCTGCTGAGACAGCCGATGGGACCCGATGGCCATTGTTACAGAGAGGACAGTGGGCATTGCAATGGGGATACCACCGATGAGGAGAACAAGGAGATTGTCGATACCGTCCCGGTATCGGCGATGCTGAATGGCATACATAACGATGACCTCAACTGCTATGCCAACAGCAATTGAACAGATGCAGAAGTTACCAATGGCTGTTAGTACCTTTTGAAAATGGCCAACCTGAAATATTTTTTTTTATGCATTTGTTAGTGAAATAACAGATGGAAATATCAAATATGTATGAAAGACAAATTATACGCCACACCTAGAAGTCCATGCTGCAGCAGCAGCAACAATGATAATAATTATTACTATACTAAGAATAATGATCATGATCATGATAACAATTATAATAATAATTACAAAACAACAGCAATTTCAATTTATAATAATAGAAGTCGAAGTTTAGATTAAAGTAGGAACTATCCTGATCTTTTGAGACATCTTGTAAGTTGCTAACAAGAAACTAAGGTCCAACAATCTGTCATTTATTAATAAAACTAAAATCTAGTTTAAGTATACTTAGTACTTCACCTGATTGGTGCTATCGACTAGATGTGCAGCTTTTCCAAAGAAGGTGTGCACCCCAGTGGCTATCACAACAGCCTCTATCTCTCCCTGTTTGCAAGTAGAACCAGAGAAAACCTCATCTCCTGAGTTTTTCGTGACAGGAAGAGATTCTCCAGTCAGTGCAGATTGGTCAATTTTTAAAGGGTCACCTTCAAGGAGACGCGCATCAGCCGGGACAATGTCTCCAAGCTTAATGCTGATAATGTCACCTGGGACCAGGATTGCAGCATCCTGTTCACTCCAACGGCCATCTCTTAAGACCTAATTTAATTATCAAAAAATATATAAGCAACAATTGAATGCACTATAATTAAGGGATGTATTATATCAATCTAGGGATACTTCAGGTAAGACTTGTAAATTTTAACTACAGTACTATTTGCATTCAACAATTTTAATACAATAAAGAAAACGTTCAAAGAGCAGAGGATATGTCATCTGTAACCCCTGATACAAATCTAAGAAGGAAAAAATATTTTTGCTCAATGTTATTTGCTTTTCCGTTTCATCATAAAATGATAAAACTACCCTTCCAGGCACTTGCTGTCTCTTTACATAAATAATAAATCACTCAGAACGTAAGACAAACTCCAGGAATTCAGTAATTAGAGAGGGGGCATTAATAATGTTTCCTCCAATGTGTTAAAGGGATGCATCAGATGTTCTCTAATTGCTAGCTGACCTCTCAAAAAAATCTGGGAATAATACACCATATCAAGCATACTAACAGAACTTTAAGAAAAGAAAATACAAACAATAAGTAACCTTGGTCTTGGGAGCAAGGCCAGCCATGAGAGCAGCTGCGGCATTGCCAGCATTGTTCTCTTCAATAAAGGAGATGGTGGAGTTAATAACAAGGAGGACGACAATACCGACAAAGTCCTGCCAGTCAGGGGGCTTCCCCCCACCATTAGCTAGTGCAATAGCCATGATTGCAGCTATCTCCATAACCCATGACAGCGGGTTCCACATGAACCCCAAAAACTTGAGCAACTTGCTCTCCTGTTTTGTTTTACACATAATTGGTTGTTACTTCACAGCAAAAATAGTAGTTATAGTAGTTTCAGATGGCTAAGTGAATTGATTAAGAAATAATCAGAAACAAGTGTGTTTGCTATTTAACAGCTAGTGCTAGTAATAGTATGGATCAGGCAGGAAGTAAATTGCACAACCATTTTTTTTTTAAAGTTTGTGGTTCATTTTTTGATTTGTTGTCCAGTATATGCCCAGAGTAAAAGAGAGAGCTATAAAAGGTCAGTCTGCCTGCTATTAATTTTTATTTGTATAACTTCATCAATAATATATGCACTCCAAATATTTTTGCTATTATAAAGATTGTATAAAATTAGCAAAACCAAAAAGGGAAGATAAATAGAGCAAATGAAATTAGAGACAAAAAGTGGACCTTTTTCTCTTCAAGCTTGTTGGGACCAAACAGTTGGAGACGGTTTGCGCCTTCTTCTGCGGTGAGACCTTCCTTGGTGCATTTCAGCTGTTCAAATACCTCTTCTATTGGTATATGCTCCTAAAATAAATGAAAGCAACACAGATTAGAACAGAGTGCCAAAATAAGCAATAGCATATACCCAAATCTAGTTAGTGATTATCAAGCAATTTCTCTGTTCACAAATCACAATCTTCTTTTTATATACCATCAACTAAAAACATTTTAAAAAGTAGCTTAAAATAGGAACAAGGACAAAGAGATCGCTTTACCGAACTGTACCGAATTTTTTTTTAATGAACATCTAATTTCTTTCTTTATTTTTTAAGCATTTCCATACTTTTCCTTTCTTCCTTCCTTAAACATCACGGCCAAGAAATTCTCGTACAGTTCATCTAGGAAATTTTTTAATTTCAATTTTCAAACGGAAATTAAAAGCTGCAAATCTCTAAAAAAAAATTAAAAACAATTGTAATATTTCGCAATGTATCCAACTTAGAGGTTGATATCACTCCTCACATTTGTTTTTCCTAAAAGAAAAGAAAGATTACGCAAATATATTATGATAGCTCAGGAAAAACGTTATCTAATTAAGGTTTTATTGTAAGAAAAGTTTTAAGTGAGAATTTTATTAGTCGCTAACACTCGAATAATAAAATTCATCCAATACTATAAACAAAAAGAAGCAGGCAAAACAGAGGATGAATTGCGGATTCTATAAAGTATGCAACATAAACAAAATTTCGAAAATAAAAATAGATTAGAGTGTACAGAAAATCATGATCTCTCACCAGATCAACGTTTTCGTTCTTGATGTCCTCCAAGCTCTTCCCTTTCCCAGCCATCGCTACCTCCTCTAGCTCCGATTTTGTCTCTCCAAATGCTAAATCAGAAAATTTTAAATAGTAAATCACGAAATAATTAAACACTATTCTCAGTCTCTCGCACTCTCTCCCTCTCCTCTCTCTTTATAAAGTATGAGGTTTTCGAAATGAAATGTTAGGAGGGAGCGGGGGAGATGAAGAGTGCGGTGTGCGGGTAGAGATTTTATACCTGCTTGCAATGGGCCTGACCGAAAACCCCGTAAGTGCTCCTTTGTACCTGCTACGTGTGAGTCAGAGTGTCAGGTTTCCCATTTTCCCTCGAGACGTTCTGTACACCCTTTAGATAATATAGCAAAAACAAACTCAGAATACTCGTGAAGATCCTGTCTTTTGATGTTGCCAATGGTTACTGGCCCGTGAAGGCTGGAATCAGCTAACACAACTGAAGATCCAATGGGCTTCTATCTTTACCCTTTATCCCGTGAAGCTTCCAAAAAAGAAAAAGGGGTAAAGAAATGAACCAAAAACAATTCCACCCAGAAGCTACAATAGTCAAGGGCTGGTATCAGTGTAACAAAATGCGGTTCATGCGGCTGCATGCGTATGTGGTTGGCAACTGTATAGAAAATCAATATGCGGTCTAATATGCGGTTCCGCATATGCGGCCGCATATTTTTACTGCATATTCGGTCGTATATTACCACATATTACCGCATATTACCGCATACTGCATATTACCGAATATTACCGCATATTATCGAATGTTACGCATACTGCATATTACCGCATATTACCGCGTACTTATTTATATATATATATTAATTTTTATTTTAAAATTCGTATATAAGTCTGCATAAAAATTCGCATATGCAGTATGCGGTGGCCTTCCGCATACCGCATACCGCATAGAAACCGCATTTTAAAACATTAGCTGGTATTGATACCATCTGAAAGAACCCACCCCGAAAATAAACCACTAGTGGCTCGATCCACTATTTATATATACAGCTTTTATTTTTATATTATTCATACTTCTCAGAATTGCCCCTATACTTGCATAATATGATAACTACACTATTCTCTTTGACTATTGAATAGATCATAGTAGTCCCAATATTGTTGGCAGGTTGACATATCTAACTCCAGAATAATTATTCAAGGGCTTTAGTTGAGATAGCCAATATATTCTTTCAAGAAACACTAAACATGTTGAAGTTACACCTTTTGCTTTAGGAAAGCAATTCCTGCCAGTCGATCACCTTCACATAATATGAGTACAGAGTAATGCATATAGAATATTTTTAAAACTTTCTGAATAAAGAAAATTTGCACCTATTGTTAACCGACAATGTCCACTAACTATATAGTTTTTTTTGTGTGCAAAATACTGACTATATAACCGACATTTTTATTAATATCCAAACTTAAATACAAATTATTAATTATAGTCAGGTTAGCTGCATTTTTTTTTAAATGTCCAAATTGGCCATTAAAAGGCCAGTCCACTTTTTATCTAAACCGGTCATTAAATGGCCGGTTCAGAATTTTATTTTTGTTGTTTTAGGGTTTAGGGTTTATCTATTCTACCAAAGTTAATTAATAAATTATTTTCTAAAATTTCGCATAATTATAATAATTTAGCGTAAAACCTTTCTTCACCTAAAAGGCTAAAACCTCTTCTTCTTTTCGTGTCGTCATTTCTTGGCGCAGGCTCCGCTCTCAATTCCCAAATCAATCACATTCCACAATTTCTTTTAAAATTTGACCTCCATTCTTGAGTCCGTTAGATTCGAAGTTTTAGTCAAACACCTCTGGAATCAAACCCAATGAAAAATGACAACGAAGCACACTCGGCTCCGATTAAAATTGAAGCTCTTGACGAAGCCCTTTCTAAGTCTCATGCAGCGCCTCCTTCACCACAGATGGCAGTTCATATGCTGGTACCAGAATCTGGATGTGGAAATCTCGACCTACCACCGTCTCCAGGCATGTAAAATTGAGGTCGAGACGGTCCCACTTGTGAGTTGAACAACTGAGATAGATACTCATGTAAAATTTTATGTTGTAGTATGAATGTTGTTATTTTTATTTTGTTGTTTATCTATTCGAACTCTCCTATTTAATGGCCGGTCTACTTTTTTTCTCAACCGGCCATTAAATGACCGGTCCTTAAAATTTTTTTATTTTTTTTATATTTCAGAGTTTATAAATACCCATCATTTTCTCTCCTCCTCCTCACAACTCACTCAACTCACATAAGAGAAATAGAGGAAGGAAAAGAGAGAAAGAGAAGGCAATTTCTCAGGCGATAAAAAGATGAACAATAACAACCGAGGTAGGTTGTTCTATCGTGGTCTAGCAAGAGGAGGGTCAATTAGTGATCGAGGTAAAAATGAGGAAAAAAAGAACAATTGTCAAGTATGCCGTGATAAAAAGAAATGTCAATTATTCATACAGGAGTTGGGTTATAAGAAGTAGTATTATTTTAGTTGGATGAATTAGGATTGTAAAATTTTTGAGTTTCTTTAGTGTCTATCTTGTACTTTATTTCATTAATTCAGAGTTTATTTATACTTAACGTATTGACATGCATGTAGACTTGATGTTTCTCTACATTTGAATATGGTACAAAACAGTAAAGTTATAAAAAATTAGTCTTAATGAAGTCCACACAAATTGCAAATAAAATAGTTATGAAAGGAGCATCTAAATAAATCAGTGACAATTGACAACATGCATCAAATGAGAAGAATTTAAATCACCTATTACTACTACGCCTAAAATTAAATCTGAGAAACTGACCAGTTCCTAGAAGATGGCTACCAGATGGCTCTGCTTGGCTTCCAGATGCCCCTGCTTGGCTTCAGATGCCCTTGTACGCCCCCTAGTTGACCTCCTTGGTTGGTTTCCAAATGGTTCTCTTTGCACCCCAACCATCTCTCCTCCTATGACAACTGTATCTCCCATTGCTTCTGCAAACATAGTAGATGCATCTAAACGGCTTGTAGCTGTGCTACGCTGTGATCCCCCGTCACAGGTTTGGAAATCTTCTCATAATTGGACGGCTTCATCACATCATTGGGAAGTACTTTGCCCACCTTCTTTAAAATGCATTACACCTTGGATTTAGCTGCACAAAAATAAAGCGATGTTACTTCATTTTCGTCATCTACTCATAAAATAATTAATCAAAATGTTATAAGTTAGACATACCTGGGCAAACTCTTCGAACATCTCTTTCAACCTTCTTGGCTTCTTCTTCCTGGCTCCTAGTCTAAACCTCCATCCGAACCACTTGTCCTTTCCACAGTTCTGGACCAAGTTGTCAGCAGCATGCTGCATGCAAAACCTATGCACAAAAAGGTCTGGAGATCATCCGTATTCTACTGTCAGTGCACATTTGATCCCCTTGTGCTAGTCCGATATAACACAGACAAATTTATCAGCTCCAAGCACTTATTCCTCAACCACTGCAAGAAAAAACTCCAATTTTCACTATCCTCCTTCTAGACAATTGTAAATGCAATAGGCAGCAATTGGCTCTCAGCATCATAGCCGCAAGCTATTAAAAGCCTCCCCTCATACTGCCCAGACAAGAAGCATGCATCTATGCTGATAACTGGTCTCAAGTACTAGAATGCTGAAATGCATGGACCAAAAGCCCAGGCTACAGTCCTGAATTGAATAGTCTCTTCAATAATTTCTCCGTGTTTACTCTTATCAAGCTCAAAATGATAGTGAATTACGTAGGGTTTTGGCTTAGGTTTTGTCTTATTTTCTCACCATTATGTTTAATTAATTCGTGAAAAATGTTATTGTTGCTCTACTTTATGTTTCAATGCAGAAAACATGTTTTGAGGCTATTTTACACCATTTGGAGCAAGAATCAGGTCAATTGAGAAAGCGCAACTCATCGGCTAAGGCTCAAGCCCCATATATATTAGTAAGAAATTTCCCACCACAGTGTAATGAAATCAGAACCATGACAAACAAACTATATTTTGGTAAATGGTAAACAATTGTCAGGTAACTAATTTACATGTATAGGTTACTGAAAAATAAAAAAATAATAAAAAATTTAATTAAAATAAATTAATTGAAAATCGCCTGAGAAATTGCCTCAATATGCGCCTGAAAAAATTAATCGAACGGTTGGGGTACCGCTAAACGATTAATCAGTGTGCGACTAATTAATTGGAATTGTGCAGACGATTAATCGTTTTTATTAAAATTATGTGTATATATTCATAATTTATTAAAAATGATTTATTTAACTCATCAAACTATCAAATAAACTTAATTTAATTTAGTTCTATTATTATAACATGACACTCCACTTATTTCTTCCTAACAATACATACACACTTTACATGTGTAAGTAACATCTTTATTTAATGAAAAATAAATTCAAGAACTAAACTTTTTCAAATACTAATAACATATTATTTGAAAGAAATAAAACATCCCAACATAAAATCACTAAATTTTAGTTATGATAACAATTTAATTTCATACATGAATATGTCATACTAATTGAAAAAAAATTACATCAGTAAGTAAAAAAATATGATATATAAATAATAGAAGAATTAATCAATTTCAAAATAAGAAGAAAAATATATATAAAAAATATTGGATGTATATCCAAGCACAAATAAAACTATAATACTGGATTTATGAAACTTATTATCACACGTAGTCACAGAAAAAAAGCAACGTGAAAACTGGAATAAACGGAAATAAACAGAATTAAACGGAAATAAACGGACAATTAAACGGAAATAAACGGAATAATCGGAAATAATTGGTCAATTAATCGGAAAAATCCGTTAATAGACCTCCGTTTAGTGTATTCGTAATAGTTTGATCACCGTTAAGGCTGATTACAACACTGATATAAACTCCATCATAGCTATTATTTAATTCCTAATCACTTAGAAATTCTAATTTCCATCCTTGTTTCACATAAATATTCTATTTTCAAATGCAACCTCCAACTCCGCCAAACTTATTATTTAATAGTTTTTCTTATAATATTTAAGCACTTTGTTATATAGTACAGATTGGTTCATACTATGGATCAATATCTTAATTTTTGAAGTCTAAAAAGTCAATTTTAACTAATCAACATGATTTTCATACGAAATGTACTTGTAAATCAAATTTTACATTTATTGCAATTTTCTTACTATTTGTTTAGATGTGTAGAAAATTGCTTGATCTAAAAACCAAAATTTTTATTTATACCCTTTAAAAAAAAAAAAAACCAAAACACTCCAAATTGTGGAGAATTCCAAAAATACCACGGCCTCCAAACCAATCTGCGGCCCCATTCTTGGGGGGCGCAGATTGGCTTGGAGGCTCCTCAAAAATCTAAATATATTTAATATTACAGTCGTTATTTGAGTTTTTGGGGGATGCCAAGCCAATCTGCGGCCTCCCAAGAATGGGGCCGCATATTAGTTTGGAGGCCCTAGTATTTTTGAAATTCCTCATAAAACATGTTTTTTTTTTTTTTGGAATATGGTATAAATAAAAATTTCGGATCTAAAAATTCTAGATCATTTAAAAGTAATTTTCTACCTATCTAAAAATTAGTAAAATTTTTTTTAAAAAACGTAAAATTTACTAAAATAGTAAAAATTATAAATAATGTAAATTTTAGTATTCAAGTACATTATGGTATGGAGATCATGTTAAATGGTTCAGATCGACTATTTGAACTTTTAAAAATGAGATATTAATTCATAGTACGGAACGATCCGTGCTATGCACAATACCATAGGCTAACTCTTTAAATTTTATTATTAATTTTCTTAGAGATTGTGTTATGAACGTGAACACTCGACTAATCTCAGATTAAACTGTGAGTTACTGCAACTAAATTTTATGTTCTGACTTGATGATTACCTATCCACCGAAAGAATTCGAAGTCAACTAAAATGGAAATTACGATTAGACCAGTCATGCCAGATGGGACCCCCATTTCGTTGCGACTTTACAACGGGATCTATATGGAGCCCACCATGCCCATCTTTAAATAGTTTTAAGCAATCCTGGCCTCTTCTTTTTGGAGCAGTTTCTAACTTCGTTAAGAATCCCATGCCAAGTGAGAATTCTGTTCTTCTTAGAAAAGTTGAGAAATACTTGCCGTTAAAAAAAAAAAGGTTTGATAAATATTTTTTTGCACTCCAAATTAAGAAGAAACTTTCCTCAATCATTTATCTTCAAAACTTCCATAATGAGAAATTGTGAACATTTTCTTAAAAAAAATGGTTTATACGAATATATTAACAATAATACTAAAATTTTATCCCTTTTTACCTCAAAATACTTCTAGGCCATCCACTATGGAGTCCTTCCTTGATGGATAAGGTCCATAAGGACCATACCCAAGTTGCATTTCTCCTCTCTTCACATGCGTTTACCATTGATGTCTTTCTCAATTGATTTCCTATTTATTTCAATATTTATTGAAGCATTACATATGTATTGTATTCTCTCATTGATACGAGGTTACATGTTACGTATACATTATATGAGGAATATAAATGGTAGCATGATTATGTATTCTTCAATAATTAGTAGCCAAACTACTTTTTTATATTATTCATGAAATTATAACAATATAACTTAAAAGTTGTAATATTGTTGGCCTCGTGCATTAGAGGATGCATGAAATTAAAGTCATAACCATTTTCCAAACCCAGGACATGTTCGATAGTCATGAGATTACACGAGATATAGGATTTCGAGGACATGAGATTATATTTTAGATCCTATGAACATGTAAATGATGAAATTATTGAAAAAAAAATGTTCGGATATAATGTGAGAATTATAACAAAAGGTTTAGTCACATTTGAAAGGATTTTTTTTTATAGAATTAGGTTAATTATTTAATTATATAAATACAAAATAATAATCTAAGTCCAACTATATTAAAAAAACTTGTACTGATGCTTAATTTGCTTGTATAAAATACAATTTTTTTTTATAACTATGTTATAGGGAAAATTATTGTTGTTTATCAAAGATTCTGGATTCGTTTCAATATAAAACAAATACTATATATAAATTAAATTGCAATCATAAATAACTTAATTCAGTTTTCAAAAATTGAAATTGAAAGAAGTCAACACAAAAGCATATATATATGTGCCATTTGTATGGTTTGTATTGCTTAAAAATTGTACAAACTTATAAGAAAAATTATATTAAAATAACAGATTAAAAGGCCTAATTATACAGACCTATGTGCTGTTTCCAGAAATGAAAACAAAATAGAATTAGTCATACCAAAAATGAACAAAAATAAAAGATAAAAAAATAAAGGAGATAGAGATTTTGTGCTGGGAAAATAAATTTAACATTACAAGTAGAATCTAGTTATTATTTTTTCAGATTTTATTGAAGGAAAGATGAATAAAAAACAAAGTCTATTCCCACATACAAAAATAAATGCTACCGAACAAACTTATGAGAAATTAATACTCTCTCAAGCACAAAAACCACCATGAATCTCCGTAAAATAAATGTCATCCGAACAGAGTCTCAAAATTTTCTGGATCATGAGCTGTAAATATAGATCAATGGCACCACACCATAAAAGAGATATAAGAGCATATACATGTATCTACATTCTACAAGAAAAGAATAAAGTATACCCTAAAAGAGATATAAGGATATACAAGTATCTACAAGGAAAGTATAAAGTACACCATAAAAGAAGTATAAGCATATACAAGTATCTACAAGGAAAGTATAAAGTACACCATAAAAGAAGTATAAGTATATACAAGTATATATCTACAAGGAAAGTATATATTACACCATAAAAGGGATATAAGCATATACAAGTATCACAAGAATAGAATAAAAATATGAAAATTAGTTCTTTCACTATAACAATGTCTCTTTCTAATGAAATATGGTTAATGCATGTATCTTAGTTTAGTTTGATGATATAATTCTAGTTGATGATACACATGAAAATTAAGAAGTAAAAGAGAATGTTGATTCATGTATCTTAGTCGCAACCTGGTTGGATTATAATGAACTTTGAATTGTTGCGAGTTTGATGATGTATTACCCATATGAGTTGTCGCTACTGTGTAACAAATGAACAAATTGGTCGGAAAGTTGATTTAGAATTTAGAATTCATGTTTTTGCTTCTGTTTCTTTCCATTCGATTGTAGAACATACCATCTTATCAAACTGAAACTGGTCCCAGTCTCAGATGATTAAAGACTACACACAGGACCAGCTATATGTTCTTTTTTTACCTAAAAAATATTCCACCATTTGCATCCTAAATGATGCAAACAGGTTGTAGTGGTTAGAACAACACCTTCGAAATGAAAGATATTAAGAACCGCGTTGAAGTTCAAAGGGACGAATATTTGTTCTTTGGTTAATATCATAAATTGATTGCACAATCTGATAGTACTGCCAAATAATGCTGAAATTAGCAATAATTCGCTTGGAAATAAAGTAGGTGAATAGAGGTACGTATGCCGGGACATATCTATCCTACTAGATTCTCCACTAAAGAAACAGCAAAGACAACAGAGGAGAAATGGATGGTAGAGAGGCCAAAGGAAGTACCTTCTTCTCTACCCTCTTTATTACCTTTTCCTTTTGACAGGCATCACTTCGCACTACCACACATAATGCCATTGGAGACTTCGTAGGTCTCTATTATAGTCAAGAGAATCATGGATTGGCAGATAGAAAGGGCAATCTGAAGATTGGGATTTGGAAATGGACGGGGCCGGATTGACATACAACACAGTTGATGGGGTCAGTTGACCCCATTGATTTTTACAAAAGTTATTTTCATATATAATTTTCTAGAGAAAATGTAATATTTCCCAAGTCTAATTTCTGGAAAATCTCAAAATCCGTCCTCACGCGCTTTCAACTGCCATTAACAGCAGCTGTTCCTCAGGATGTCCCTCAACATCAATCCCTAAATATTCCCCAAACCAACTGTCACCACTTGAAAAGAAGAGAGATAAATGGTAAGATTACAGTAATATTTATATTAGTAGTAAGATCGGTAGAATTTGTACTGATTTTAACTTGTTTTTTTTAATCTGATGTATAGATGGAGAGAATTCTTATATTTAATTTTAGTAAAATATGAAAAGTTTTTCAAAAAATAGATGGAATGTTTTTTATATATCTAAATTTTAAGATACTTTATCTATTTTTGTAAAAAAAAAAAATATTTTACTAAAAAAATTAAAAAGAAAAAAACAAATTGGTTTAGATCGGTAGAAATTCTACCGATCTTACTACCAATATAAATATTACTGTAATTTTACCATTTGTCTCTCTTCTTTTCTATTAATTACTACCAATAAAAAATTTCCCTTGAAAAGTGTTTCTTCTTATAATTATGTAAACTTCAATACTCAATTATGTAAACCCATTCAACAAATTCAAAACTAGCGACTTTTTATTATAGTGTGGTCCCCAATAAACCCTCTAGTTTAACCGCTTTACTATGACCACTTGGACCTCTTGTAGTACTTTGACCGGGACCACTCAAACCGCTTGTAGAAGTTCTCTAACGACTTTTCAAAACTAAAAACTAACCCGGGACAACTTTAAACCCTGTAAACTGTTTCTTTGAATCTTGTAAAATATTTCTTTAAATCATGCAAACATAACAAATATTAAGTTTACAGAGTTATGTGATATGATTTACATAATTCAAAAAATTGAAAGAAGGATCTAGATGCAGAATTAATTTCCTTTAAACTAAAATAAAATTTTGAAAAAAAATTAAATTATTTTTTGTACCTGTTTACAGTATTCAACGAAACTGTCTACATAGTTATGTGATAAGATTTACATAATTCAAAATAATTGGAAGTATCATCTAGATGCAAATTTGAAAAAACATTGGAAAAAAAATTTTATTGTTTTTTTACATATATTTGTTTACAAAATTTTAAAGTGGTCCCTGTTAGTTACTAGTTTTGAAAAGTTGTTAGAGATCTTCCAGATGCGGTCTTAGAAGTCCTGGTCAAAGGTCTACAAGTGATCCCGGTCAAAGCAGTTAAAGCTATTAAACTGGAGATTTATTGGAGACCACACGGTAATGAAAAGTTGTTATGTTTGCAGAATTCATTGAATTGGTTTACATGATTAGATTGAAGTTTACAGAATCCCGTGAAGAAGTTTACAGACATTTTTCTGTTGAATCCGGGGATAATCCAAGGATTGATGTCTGGGGACTATTAGCAACTTCCAATTTCCTATACTTTAAGAGTAAAATGTTATCGGTAATTAATACTTCTTAAAAAAAAATACTATGGATAACGTAAAATTGGCTCCCCTTAGCAACATGAAAATTTATATGATTAACCATCATTTACATTTTAATTCATAGCTCAAAAGTCTAGCTCCGCCTCTGAAAATGAATGTATTGTTGTTCTCAATCTAAAAGTGTTAGGTTCCAGAAATATATTATGAATTAGTTAATTGAGAATTAAAAAACTCAGCGTTTATTCAGGTAGCAAAAGACAATACTACTTTGATTGGGAGGTTTCAAGTTCGAAATCCGAACATAGATATTGGATTTGAAAGATAATTACCTCTATCTCTCTTTCAAAAAAAAAAAAAAGTTAATCGAGAACACATTATGAGTACTCTTCGTTCATTCACATATAATTTCTGGTTATTTAATAATTTTTGAAACTATTATTTCTAACTTGAGCAAATTCATGAGACTGTAGTCTTCGTTCATTCATTGTATTTGCCAATATGCTTGTAAACGTGGAGTACATATTTATATTTTTAGTGTATTTTGGTTGTACAAATACTTATTTTTCTATAAAATACTTAATTAATAATTTATGAACTCACAGGATAGAAAAAAATTAATGGCCCCGTTTAATTAAAAATTAATGGCCCCGTTTAATTCATAATTTTTCTCAAAGGTTAGAATTTGAAAATAAATGTCAACTTTTCAGTAAAAAAAATTCAATTTCTAGTAGGCTCAAGTAATTACATTTCTAAATTCACTTTATGAGGCTGTAACTTTTGAATTCATATCAACGACGGTACCGTAAAAGGGAATCTTTTACAATTACTTGATCTGGACCGTTCTTTTTAACTTGGCACGAATCTCAAAGCCCAATAATACTGCTCCCTTAGTCAGCCCGAATCCCAAACCGACTGAGAGTTAATCTCAAACTATAAATAGCTAATTGTAAAAGGGAATCTTTTACGGTACCGTCGAGGATATGGATTCGTAACTTTTTCTTTGAAAATCTCCGTAGAAGCTACGAAGTCTATGGCTCTGTAACTTAGGGGCAAACAAACGAAAAAGAAAGAAAAATTAAATGTCGGTCCGTTATCAGAATTAACCAGAACTATGGCAACGGATTGAGGGGTTGAGATTGCGTTGTTAACGTATTTGAGTTTGATACTTAAGCTTTCACATGTCATTAAACAACAAGGTTTTAAATTAATTAAAGAAACAAAAGTTTTCGGAGGTTTTTTTTTATCAATTATACAAAATAAGTTTCACTTTCACAACTTGGTACTTGGACACAAGTTTCAGCAGATAAATTAATGGCGTACAATTAATTGGAGTCCAAATTGAATCCAAATTAGTGCACATATATAAGGAGCTTTATTTAAAAGAAATATAGTTCTTGTCATCTCACATGATAAAGTATCTGCTGCGCTCTTCTGGAGACTAACTTTTTGGAAATAAATCTGCTGTTATTTTAAAGGGATAACAGGACTCTGTTATTCTGATCTCAGTCGTTGATTTTTGTCGATTCAGGCACAACAAATTTTTTTCTTTGAAATTTGCGCATGAAAAACTTGAACGGTTGTGATAGAAATAACAGGGTCCTGTGATCTCTTTAGAATAACAGCAGATTTATATCCCAACTTTTTAGGGGTACTGTAGCATATACCAATGAACGAATTAAGTTTCCACAAATTAGTTTTATTTACAAACCCTAACTGTTAATTCTAATATACTTCACGAGTTAAATATTAAGTTTCAATTTTTTAATTTATCGAATTCATTTTGTATAATGATCAATTACATCAGAAAAATATAAACATGATAATTGAAAGACTAAAGAACTCTGATATAAGATAATTGAAGAGATTATAATTTATCATAGCAAAAAAAAATTGTTAAAAAAATTTAAGAAGAATAAAGTATATATAGCATCATTGTGATGCTCCAGCAAAATCATTTCCCTTGTAAAACAATTTTTCTTCTATACCTTTTGATGTTTTTGCTTTCTATGTCTATCATCAATATCATGAAATAGACATTTTTGTATCAACCTAGTGGACTCTTATAATCATATGAGAAAAATATTGAAAAAAAACATTCAACATTATGATGTTTGCAATTTCAGGTGAACTAAACCTCTTGTACTCTTTAAACTCCTAATTATAAAGTGACTTGGACTTCACATTTTTTTTTTGTCTAATCACAATTCCGTACAAGCCTCTTAAAAATGTTTTGTTTGATGTGAGGAGACGCGGCAACATAATAAGACAGGTTCCTGACTCGGATCGCATAACCCATACACAGTCCAAGGGGGACAACTGTCTCTCTTTGAATTTTAAAATTCAGTGAAAAAATACCGGACGGTACCACTTTGCCTCTCTCTAGAAATTGTTTTGTCTCTCTCTAAAACTAGAATGTCAGAACAATCCAAAAACACTATTAATGAGAAACTTTGTTATTTTTATAGAAATTTACGGATCCGGACCAACTTTGCTATTTTTAATATGTAAAATAATATTATTTTGTTATTGTTATTATTATTTAAGACTATATTAATTATTTTTATTGTTTCTTATTATGTTTATTGTTTTTTTTATCTAGTACATGATTTGTTATTGAGTTTGAACCCAATAAGATATTTTAACTCGATTTCTGTCCCTTCTTGACATAAATGCGTCCACCCCTGTCTACTGCTAAACTTTTTGCAAGATGCTTCAAATCCATGGTGAAATCCATTCAAATCTAAAGATATATAGGGAACGGACGTTAAGAAAATGGATAATTGGTTACAGCCATCCCTTTCATATTTGACGAAGTCTGTTTTTTTTTTTTCCCTTTTAAATTATTTGGAATTATTGGATGAATATCTCATACAATATTGCACCGGACACTGTCTTTCTCTGAATTTTGAAAATTTATGAACATTTATAGGTCTGGATTGACTTTGTCCCTCTCTAAAAATCACCCTCCTTTGAAATTCTGATATTTAACTTAAATTAAATTTATTCCTTAAATTCGAATTAGTAATTAGAATTAGAAGTCAGAGCATTAAAAATTACAAGTTATAGCATTGTTTTTTATCTAGTGTCCAATTAGTTAATGTATTTTAATCCAATTAGCTATTTAAACTTGATTCGTTATTTTTGTTTTTCCTGATGAAAATTCTAAATCTGCCCTAAGTAGGACCCAGAACAAATTCAATCCGTTGCCTATCATCTCATATTGTACATAAGCGTTCCTCTGCAGTAATAAAACGATACGAATTACCCCGATGTATAACCGCAATTATCAATCAAATATGAGCTAGACTGATACAAATTACCCCGATGTATGTAACCACAATTATCAATCAAATATAAGCTAAACTCTTACTTTTCTAAAAAAAAAATCACCCCGATGTAGGGCCTTTTACCCTTGTTACTAAAAGGCTTTGTAGTTGCTATTGGTCAGTGAGATTTACATTCTGGCCAACCGGTTAGGTAAAAGATTTTTTTTATTGAAGTAGGTGCTATTGGTCCGACAAATATTGCTTATTTTAATCATTCAACTAAAAAACATTTCATATTTTTCTTTTCAATTTAATTAAGATAAATTTAGTTAAAATTAGTTGAATTCATCATTAGAGTTTTCACGAGAAATCAAATTATTATTTCAACCTCCCTTCCTCAACAAGTAAAAAACGAATAGTACATCCATTTATTTTATTTCAGCACCCATTCAATATAGTTTGTTTTATTTAATCATGAGATAACAATTTTCATATATTTTTTTGTTTTCAAAATTGAAGTATAGTAATTTTAGTTTTTTTTATTGGTTATAGAAGCGATAGTAAAATTATAATTTCATCCACCAACAAAAGAATAATGAAAAAATAAGTAATTTTTTTTTTTAGATTGTCCTTTTTAAATGAAGAAAAGAACAAATATAAAAGGGTTTTTGATGGAGAGGTAAGTTATTTTTAATTATTTCTTATATGCACGTGTCCCACCAGCTCTGATTGTTTACGTACTTAAATTTTCAAAAGTTGGTTTATCGCTCTTGACATACATAGAACAAGTGAAAAAAAAAATAACAACAGATTTATTTGATAACTGTGATACCGAATAAAACTCTTATCAAAATAAAAATAAATAAATTGCGGTTGTACTCTTTTAACTTTAGATAGGCGTGTTTAAATTTATTCAATATAATTTAATCACATAATCAAAATGATATTTGAGTATATCTTTGTGTAACTATGTAAGCATCAAATTTTTTTTTTTTTTAAGATTAGTGGTTTTAAATGCCTACTAATAATTTCATTAATAAAAAACATATTTACAATCGGTCAAATGACTGTAATTTCTAAATCTACACTTTTATTTTCATGAAAACCTTTAAATTACTCTAATGTTCTAATCTATTTTAATTACTCTAATACCTCAATCCTCATCTCGCTTCACGACCAGATCCGCTTCTTCGACTGCCGCTGCACTCCGACAAAGACCGGATCAACTCACCGTCGCGCTCCAATCGAGATGTTGATCACCCTAACGTCATCTCGCTCCACAACCGGATCCACTTCTTCGACTGTCGCCACGCTCCAACAAAGACCGGATTTACTCACCGTCGCGTTCTAATCGAGATGTTGATCACCCTAACGCCATCTCGCTCCACGACCGGGTCCGCTTCTTCAACCGCCGCAGCGCTCCGACAATGATCGGGTCTACCTACCGTCGCACTCTAATCGAGATGGAGAATCTACGCTATGAGCTCTGACGATACCGTACTCTCGGCTCCAACTCCGCTCAGCCCCGGTTCCTCTCCTCTCCCTCATTCTCCTCTCCACTCGAGAAGATAGAACCGAGAGAAAGAGGAGGTGTTGTATCGAGAATAAAGACTACAAGAAATAAAACGAGTGGGGTTGAATGGAGAGAGGAGGGGTTGAGTGGCGGCTGTTAAAACCCCAGTTTTGAATCGCCAAGCGAATCGCCAATAAGCATTAAAAGTTGAAACCATCTATTCTAGAAAGCTGACTAATTAGAAGATTGATATTTTTTTTATAACATGCTATATATTTTTTTATTTTTCTTAATAAGGGGCGAAATGGGTCTTTATAAATTTAAAATGAGTTTTAGTAGAAAAGAAAATAAAATGAATAAATTTATGAGTTTTTGAAATTTAGAAGGGTAAATATTATATAAGAGTTTTAGAGGAGGAATACATAATTTTAAAGTTTTTGCGGGGTATAGATGAAATTCTCTCTTTTATATTGCTTGATTAAGGACCAAACAAATTTTCATGTGAAACTAGATTTCATACATAATTTACCTTAACTGTCAAGAATTTATTTGTAATATATTTTTTCTTATATTAATAAAAGTTTTGTCAATTTGTCTAGTTGTGAAATAAATTTATTGTCAATATAACAATAACAATATATTAAGTTTATCATTTATTTATTTTTATTAACGAGGCTGAAGCATAGTTGAGATCTGAATGTTAAAAGTCGTATTATTGAGAAAATGAAATAACTTTGGAATTGTTTTCCCGAAGAAGATTGAAAGGATAGTACTTATTAGCTTTTCAAAAGAAAAACATCACTGCTACAGAAAATTCTTTCATATACGGTTGAAAAATGA
>JAJGRW010000892.1:234998-297439 GCA_025461045.1 Carex parvula | reverse complement strand
TTCATGTTCTACTTGTTAGTCTTTCATCTACTTCTAGTTGTATTTCATTTTTTTATCTGTCTTTCATGTTGTACTCGTTGTCTTCATATAACACTTGTTCTTCATTTTTTTTTTAGTGTTTTTCATCATGTACTATTTATTTTTCATTTTCTTCTGGTTGTCATTCATCTTCTACTAGTTATTTCATCTTTTTCTAGTTGTCTTTCATCATCTACTGGTTGTCTTTCGTGTTATACTGGTTGTCTTTCATGTTCTACATGTTGCTTTTCATCTTCTTCTAGTTGTCTTTCAACTTCCACTGGTTGTCTTTTCATGTTCTACTTGTTGTCTTTCATCTACTATTGGTTGTATTTCATCTTCTTCTAGTAGTATTTCATATTCTTCTAGCTGTATTTCATTTTCTACTAGTTATTTTTCATGTTCTACTGATTGTCTTTCATGTTTTACTGATTATCTTTCACGTTTTATTCGTTGTCTATCATCTACAACTGGTTGTCTTTCATCTTCTATTGGTTGTATTTCATGTTCTACTGGTTGTCTTTCAATATCTACTTGTTGTTTTTCACCATCTTCCACTGGTTGTCTTTTCATGTTCTACTTGTGTCATTCATTTTCTACTGGTTGTCGTTCTTGTTCTACTAGATGTCTATTATCTACTATTGGTTGTATTTCATTTTCTTCTATTTATATTTCATCTTCTACTAGTTGAATTTTATGTTCTACTGGTTGTTTATCAGGTTTTAATGGTTGTCTTTCACATTTTACTAGTTGTCTATCATCTACTACTTCTTGTCTTTCTTCTTCTACTAGTTGTCTTTTATCTTCTACTGGTTTCTATTGCATCTACTATTGATATTATTTCATCTTCTACTGATTGTCTTTTAACTTTACTGGTTAGTCTTTCATGTTTTATTGGTTGTCTTTCATTTTTTACAGGTTGTCTTTCACGTTCTACTTGTTCTCATTCATCAACTACTGATTGTATTTAATCTTCTTTTGTTGTCTTTCATCTTGTACTGGTTGTCTTTCATGTTATACTTGTTATCTTTCATCTACTTCTTGTTGTATTTTTTCTTCATCTAGTTGTATTTCATTTTCTTCTAACTGCCTTTCATCTTGTACTCGTTGTCTTTCATATAACACTTGTTGTCTTTCATTTTTACTAGTTTTTATCATATACTATTTATTTTTCATTGTCTTCTGATTGTCTTTCATCTTCTACTAGTTGTCTCTCATCTTTTTATGGTTGTCTTTCATCATCTACCGGTTGTCTTTCATATTCTACTTGTTGTCTTTCATCTTCTATTGGTTGTCGTTCTTGTTCTACTAGATGTGTACCATGTACTATTGGTTGTATTTCATCTTCTTCTATATGTATTTAATCTTCTACTAGTTGATTTTTGTGTTCTACGGGTTGTCTTTCAATATCTACTTGTTATTTTTCATCTTCTTCAGGTTGTCTTTCATCATCCACTGGTTGTCTTTTCATGTTATACTTGTTGTCTTTCATCTTCTACTGGTTGTCGTTCTTGTTCTACTAGATGTCTATCATTTACTATTGTTTGTCTTTCATCTTCTTCTATATGTATTTCATCTTCTACTAGTTGTTTTTTATGTTTAACTGGTTGTTTTTAATATTCTAAGGGTTGTCTTCCATGTTCTATTAGTTGTCTATCATCTACTACTTCTTGTATTTCTTCTTCTACAGGTTGTCTTTCATCTTCTACTAGTTCTCTTGCATCTACTACTGGTAGTAGTATTTCAACTTCTACTGGTTGTCTTTTAAGTTCTACTAGTTGTTTTTCATGTTCTACTAGTTGTCTTTCATGTTCTACAGGTTGTCTTTCATGTTCTACTGATTCTCATTCATCTAATACTGGTAGTATTTGATCTTCTTTTTGTTTTTTCATCTTGTACTGGTTGTCTTTCATGTTCTACTTGTTGTCTTTTCATCTATGTCTAGTTGTATTTTTTCTTCCTCTAGTTGTATTTCATTTTTTTTCTAGCTGTCTTTCATCTTGTACTCGTTGTCTTTCATATAACACTTGTTGTCTTTCATATTACACATGTTGTCTTTCATATTGCACTTGTTGATCTTTCATTATTACTAGTCGTAGTTTCATCATCTACTATTTATTTTTCATTTTCTTCTGGTTGTCTTTCATCTTCTACTATTGTCTTCTCATCTTTTTCTGGTTGTCTTTCATCATCTACAGGTTCTTTCATGTTCTACATGTTGCTTTTCATCTTCTACTGGTTGTCGTTCTTGTTCTACTAGATATCTATCATTTACTATTGGTTGTATTTCATCTTCTTTTATATATATTTCATTTTCTACTAGTTGATTTTTATACTATACTGGTTATTTTTTGATGTTCTAATGATTGTCTTTCACGTTATACTAGTGTCTATCATCTACTACTGGTTGTCTTTCATCTTCTACTAGTTGTCTTTCACCTTCTTCTAGTTGTCTTTCATCTTCAACTAGTTGTCTCTCATCTCTTCTGGTTGTCTTTCATCTTCAACTAGTGAAGCATGTCCCACCAGACAAGCTTCCCCACAAGTGGCCTACTTGAAGAAAATAAGTGGTTGAGCTGCAGACCTTAAAATCTTGGAAGGCAATCCAAGCATTTATTTAGTTTTTATTTCAATTCTCAATTTTTGTTGTTTTTCGACCATAAATAATTTTTATAAGCATTGACAAATTTACCTTTTCAATTTCTTAGGAAATATTTGAAGATCAACTCACAAGGAGAAAAGTCCGAGAGATTGGCGGGTCGCGACTACCATCCAGCTGGTTGCCATCTACAGACGTGATCTCAAAAAATAAAATCTGGCAGGTCGCAACACTGTTCACGACTCGTAACTCGCTCATAACTCGCTCACTAAATGCTTATTAACAACTCGCTTTAACTAGCTCAATAACTTAATGAGTCGAGCATGAGCATACCTCAACTCGCTCATAACACGCTCATTAAGAACTGAGTTACAAAAATCATGCCACATCTAATCCACTTCTCTAATAGCTGTTAGTATATCTAGAAAAATAATATAAGAATTTACAAATTTTCCTAAAACAAGCAGAATTACAATTCCCATTCAATGCACTATTCTTTAGTTTTCTTTGGTTTCGGGCCATACTTATCAATACACTAGTCTCAAAATATAACCCAAAAAATGATCAAAAAAATTTGATCATTAATACACCGTTCTGAATTTATATATTTCTAAATTCTTTATTTGTATTATTGTTTTGATAATGCAAATTTGTAGGTATGTGACAGGAGATAGCTTTGAGTATGTGACATGTAGGGCCGTGAGAACGACAAAAAAATAGTTGTTTGATTTTGTTAAATTTGCTTATGGACAATATTTTGTTAAATTATGTACTATTTAATTAGGTTGGATTATGACAAGTTGTTAAATTCTATAAATGAAAATTAGTTTTTGAATGATGTATTTTAAACAGCTTGGCAACTCGCTCATTATCAACATGCTCATTAACAACTCGTTCATTAAGCTAATGAGCCGAGCATGAGCATACCCCAACTCGTTCATGCTCTCTCATTAATCACCCCTAATCACCACCATCGGTTCAATATATGGAGCAAATAGTGTATACTAAAACTGAAGTTCCAATTATTTACAGTGTTGGCCCTGAGAATATATGTCATCGGTTCAATATGGTAACGAGTTGTTATTGCTTTGTACTAACACCAACAGCTCATGTAACAAATAGATGGTAAAAGTCATCCCCTCAATGTCATCGTCCGTTGAGCCAAACCGATGTCGAAGAGTCACTCAATACTAACTATACTTAAATATACTTGATGGCAAAGGAGGGGGGCCATCAACGCCATCGGTTGGTTAGACCGAACAGTCGGTAAAAAGTTCGAATTAATTACAGTGTTGCTCCTGGTTACATACACGCCATGCGGAAGAACATCATATGGTAAAGGGGCGATAGTAAGTGTGTTTTTTGTATGAGTGATCAAAAGCTTACATAAAGTCAAGAGTCAAATGCAAAACATAAATTGATTTCCTGACTCTTGAATTGAGATGCAATAACAGAGACTATCTACAGGTTCTCCTTTTGATGGTACAGTTATCACTTTTCAATTTGATGTATTAATCATCTAAATCGAATTCTAATTCTGCCTACCCATTTTTCTCAATAAATTTCGTAATCAACATTTAGGTGCTCGTCATTTATCCATATTTTCTGAAAAAAAAGGTTGATATGAACAAAGTTTTCATATAACCTAATTAGTACATTTAATCAAAACATTACACACATGAAAACAGAAAAGTGTCAAGAAAAACAATAAAACAGAGCGCATGCATCTTATTCATTAAATCTTAGAGGGCCACAGAAATGTGCCCATGACATATGCTCGCTTCTCCTTAACTGACCCCTCGAAAGCAAGTCCGTATTCTCTCAATAGCTGATCTAGCCTCCATTCCTCCATCTTCTCATAATCCTCTCTTTTATGGCGTGGATAGCATAGCGGCATCTGAAAATCCTTCATGTGCTTGTTTCTTGCATCGGTTTGCACCAAGCTCTCTTTCACAACAAATGTTAATGCTGGTTTCTTCACTTCCGGTCGAACATAATAGTCGACATTTGAAATTGCAATAATCTGTGCCATATTTGCTTAGAGGGGCAAAAAATAAATCAGGATGCTGGAGTAGTTCAAACTTTCTTTTTGACTTTTGTATTAGGTTGGGAAAAGATTAAATAATCCACAAGTCATGTTTACAAGACGTGTATATATAGAAGGCTGGTCGCATTAGATAGAAGGCTGGTCGCATTAGAAAATGCTTGCACGCACACCAGCTGTTATTGAGGATAATGTCTTACTATTATCTTTAATACAAATTGTTTCTTGGAAATAAAAAAAAAAAAAAGATTTCATAAATATATCTGAAGCCGGGAGAGGGCTAAAACTGTGAGTTTTAACAGAGATCTGCTCTGGATTTGATCGTCCATTGTTTTATAATAAATCCCTTGCAAATAGGAAGTATAGATCCATTTTTTTCAATGTTAATATGGGCACGTTTTGTGTGGGTCCGAATTAACTTTTAGTGGGAATTATTAAAATCTAAAGGCCCGTAAAATAATTTCTTGTAGGAAGAAGTGACCGAAATTTTTATTAATACTCTAAAAAAAAAAAATATGCCCCCCGGACTAAAATAATTTCAAAAATGACTTAACAGTCTCATGTTTGGACGGTCAACTCCTCATATCAAACCGCCTCACTGTGGGACGGTCAACTCTCTATACCAAACCGCCTCATGTTTGGGCGGTTTGATTTGTGCCCTTTTTTTCTAAATTTGCCTCTATCTCTCTCTCTCTCGCCCTCTCTCTTCCAATCCACCCAGCCCCCACCTCGCCTCTATCTCTCTCTCGTCCTCTCTCTTCCGATCCGCCCCCACCCCTCTCTCTTTCTCTCGCAAGACCGCCCCCACCCACAAATTAAGCTTGAGGTTAGGTGAGGCCGGAAGTACGAATCACGAAACACAAATCGATTATTTCCGGGTAACCTGACATAACTCATTTTATTTATGTTGTGTGCCTTGTGATGGCATTGGATCCATTGCTAGAAATTGAATTGTTAATTATCGTGTGCGGATTGTTGATTTTTCCGACTCGATTCAATTGCTCGGATTTTTGATATTTCGTAAGTGTTGCAATAGAAATTGTTAGGAATTGTTAGGAATTGTTAGGAAATTGCCTTGCGGGTTGTTGAATATCGTGTGGGTTGTTGATTTTTCTGACGTGATTCAAGGTACTGTTACATCATTTTTAAAATTGTCTAAAATTAGAGTTTAGAATTTAGGATTTTAGAAATTGTCCAAAATTATTTAGAAACTGTTAGGAATTGTTTAGCATCTATAAAAATTATCCAAAGTTATTTAGAAATTGTTTATTAATTGTTTATAAAGTGTCAAAAATTCTATTATTATTATTATTATTATTTTTATGGTAGTTTGCAATAATAATTCTTATTAATTATTGTGAATTGTAAAAATATGTTAGAAATGTAGTAACTTGATATTTCAAATGTAGTATAGCCAGACCTAGACGGGGACGATCACGAGATACTCTGAAGACCAGGGAGAGTTCACATGCACATGCTCCCGCTGGAGAGGCTCCTATGGCGGAGGCCTCCGATACAGAGGCTCCCGCTCAGTTTACAACATTTAGTCCTCTTCTGTGGATCCCACATATTAAGCACTGTGTCTCATACGCATCTATGGAGGTACGTTGGTTATTTACGTAATTTAAATAATATTATTAATATGAAAAATAGTCAATCGCACAAATTAAAATCATTGTGTAGGACGAGACAATGTTGACGGTGAGACATCGCACACCCGAGATTCCGTACGTTCCTCATCTATTGATGAAGCAGTGCATCATGAACCTCGGCTTGTATCAGCTAGCCACCATGCCTCCGAGTAGGATCAATCAGGCTCTCATTTGTGTCCTAGTGGAGAGATGGCGACCGGAGACTCATTCATTTCATCTTCCGGTTGGGGAGATGATAGTCACCATAGCTGATGTAAGCACCTTATGGGGTTTACGGATCGATGGCGACCCCATAGGTGGTGTCTCGGACTATCCAGACCTGACGAAGATGATACCAGAGTTGTTGTGGGCCGATCCAAAGGCGCTACAGAAGAAGAAGAAGAAGAAGAAGAAGAAGAAGAAGGATGATGAGTTCCGGTATTCTGGGTATTGTATTAGTTTAGCGTCGCTCCGCATTTACTTCTCACAGCGGTTAATAGCCCCCGATACCACTGACAAAGAGGCAGTGATGAGGTAACCATAAATATTTGGAAATTAAAATATATTCTGAACTCAACAATAATAACAATTATTTATGTTGACTATTTTACATTGCAGGTATATTAGGGCGTTTGTGATGGATTTATGTGGTAGCGTCATGTTTGTGGATTCCAGCGGTGATGCAGTCTCGATTATATACCTCTCTCTACATTGAAAGGCCATCGAGGTGGAACTGGGGTGGAGCTGTGAATGCCCACTTATACAGAGGCTTGTGTCATGCTTGTCTAGTAAGTCTCTACTAATATTGTAATTTTTGTATTACAAATATTATGGTTGAATAAGTACCAAAATTGTTGGGCCACTTCTTCTACTCGAGCAATGGTCGTGGTCACATCTACTGGTTTGTCGGCATGTTATTCCAGATCCGCCTCACCCTTGGATGAGACTAGACGTCGAGAGATGCCCCGCATATGGTGCCATATGGATTAGTCCACCACACATATGAGAATACAGACAAGGGGAAGACCGTGGGGATTTCTTATGTCCGGGGTCAGCTCCAGATGAATGTGGATGACCGCCATCCACCTGCTAGGTTGGATCTCTCCGGTTGTCGCCGCCCTCGTCATTAGGTTTCTTATATTTTTTAATTAGATAGATTTATAGTATTTTATGTTTGAATTGTTAGATTTTATATTGTAGACTTACCATTTAGATTATTTAGTTTTGTTGTTTATCTAATCGAATAAAATCAATTTATAACATTAAACAAAATTATAACAAATAAAACTACACCAATAAATATATAACATATTATAAAATTATAGTCATAAATTATTATAAAAATTATAAGAATAAAACTACAATAAAATATTACAACAAATAAAACTATAATCGACATTTATAACAAATTATAACTAGAAATTATTATAAAAATTATAACCGTAAAATTAAAAAATTTTAACAAAATTTTAACATAAAAAAAAAATACAGCATTTTATAATACAATATTTTTATAAAAAAAGGCACAGACCAAAATGCCCAAACATGGGGCGGTTTGCTATAGAGAGTTGACCGTCCAAATGTGGGACGGTTTTGGTAGTGAGAGCTGAACTCAAACATGAGCGGTCAGAGCGTTTTTGAAAAAATTATCATGTGGAAGGCATATTTGCTATTTTTTTAGGGTAAATAAAAATTTCAGAGGAAGTGAACGATAATGTTTCGTCTGCCATAATGTCAATTTCGATTTTCGCACGATCTTATTTCGCACAGAACGGAGTGGGGATTACATAATTTTATAATATATAATTATATTAAGAGTAAGGTTAAAATTAATTTTGTGCTTCAATCATGTCACACATTTTATCTTATTTTTTAAAATTTAAATAGTCGAGTCGAACAACTCAATATGATCTCCACATTAAAAAGTGCTTGGAGACCAAATTTTATGTTTTTCAATTACTATCTTTTTAGATTAGTACGAAATCACTGTTTTTGAATGGTCCAGAATCTTCTAAAAAATAGTAATTTTGTATCTATCTCCAAAGATAGAAAAAAAAATTCAAAATTATAAAATTTGGTCTGTAAGCACATTTAAATATGTAGATCATTTTGAGCAATTTGTATTGACTGTTTGAACTTAAAAAATAGAGATAAAGATATAGAATATGATTAGAACACAAAACCAATGAAATATTTTAACTCTATTATAAATATAATTTCTATATTTTCTAAAAATAGTACATAAAGAATATTTTTGTAATATTTTTAGGCTATAAAAAAATTATCACTTATTGGCCCCACATGGCTCCGTCCTTGATTACATATAGGTTATCATGTTTGATTGTAAACTAAACAGTGGAATAAGGGCTTTAGGTCTAATTTATTCCGTCAAACGTGGTTTAATTGAGCCAGACTAAGATGGAATAATCCGACCTTTAAGCTAGTCTAAATTGGCCTAAACTAACCCACCTCTCCAAGTGGTTTAATTTTATTTGGATATAAGGTCTAATTATTATTTTATTTTTTTCGATCACTTTATATGGAATATAAAATAAGCAATTAATTTTGTTTCCATTTAGTATGAAATCACTGTTTTGAATGGTCCAGAATCTTCTAAAAAATAGTAATTTTGTATGTATCTCAAAAGATAGAAAAAAAATTCAAAAATTATAAAATTTGGTCTGTAAGCACATTTAAATATGTAGATCATTTTGAGCAATTTGTATTAACTGTTTGACCTTAAAAAATAGAGATAAATATATAGAATATGATTGGAACACAAAACCAATGAAACATTTTAACTCTATTATAAATATAATTTTCTATATTTTCTAAAAATAGTACATAAAGAATATTTTTGTAATAATTTTAGGCTACAAAAAAATTATCACTTATTGGCCCCACATGGCTCCGTCTTTGATTACATATAGGTTATCATGTTTGGTTGTGGCCTAAACAGTGAAATAAGGGTTTTAGGTCTAATTTATTCCGTCAACGTGGTTTAATTGAGCCGGACTAAGATGGAATAAGCCGACCTTTAAGCTAGTCTAAATTGGCTAAACTAACCCACCTCTCCAAGTGGTTTAATTTTATTTGGATATAAGGTCTAACTTTTTATTGTTTTTATTTTTTCAATCACTTTATAAGGAATATAAAATAAGCAATTAATTTTGTTTCCATTTAAGCATAAAGAAACTTATAACTTTATTAATTATAGAATCAACATTTTTTTTAAATCGCATAACTTTCTAAATTAAAAAAATAAACAAGTTAGGCCTCATTAGTTTTAGTCCACAACCAAACACCGCCTATAGGATTTAACAGTACTGTTGTTGTTGACAAGATGTTGCAATACAAAATTTAAAACTTAGTTGATAATTGGATTTAGGATGGTCTCTAAACCGGATTTAGCATAATTGGATTTTTCATGCACATCAATTAATCCTTTTTATTCATTCAACGTCCTTATCCATCAAGTATTACTTCTTAGTTATCTAATTACATATACGTAACTCACAAAACTATCAGATTTAGTCGTCATAAGGCAGATTAATATGCACATGTACAGATTTTTTTTTTGTTCCTGCCCATTAAACTGCTTATTTAAATGCTTGCATACATATGATATTATTTTTTGTACATCAAATTATTTCAATTATGTAGTCCCCAAAACTTCATCCGGTGGCTCTGTCATAAATTCGTCTATTAATTTTTGTCTGCCGTCACCATTACTTAATTTGATACTTTTCTACACAAATTATATTCATCAATTAATAACATTTTATTGATTTTTTATCATAGGCATAATATATGAGTTTTCTATATTAACGAGAAAAAAAAGTAAGATCTCTATTTATCTATGTATCCAATTACTGTTATTATTTTGTTCAGAAAATTTAAATCCACGCCATGTATGTGATAATTATTCTCATACATAATTATTTTTCGGTCTATACAACAATAATTAGTATTTTGTTTCCATCACACTGTATTCATTATTTTAAAGTAGATATTTCAAAAACAAAATAGTATCAGAGACGTGCTTGATTTGACAATAAACAATCTTCGCGCAACAAAACATGTACCAAATATTTCAGAAAAAATAATTATCTAAAGCTCAGAGTATTTAATATATTTTATATAAAATGAGTGGCATCAATTAAACTCACTAAATCTTTATTAACTCTGTCACCGAATGAAGTGAGACAATCTGCAATTTTCTTAATTTTTTCAAAATCATACCATTTTTCCTATTTTGATTTGACGCAACTCTATTTGTTTTTCTTTTACTAAGCTTGAAAATTTTGTAGATTTTATATACAGTAATGAAGAGGATTGTATATAAATACACTTTTTGATTCTCACATACGAATCATTAAGCGACACAGAGGTTCCAAAACATAAATAAATAAATAAATAAATAATGAACATATCGGAAGTAATCGGAACATATAAACGACACTAATATAGAGATTTCTAGATGAAGAAAAAATATAGCGGAGAAATAAATAAATAATGAATATATCGGCCTTCTTCCTTTTTCTGGAACGTCCTACGACCGCCTTATCCTAATCAATAAGATGTGACAATACAGGCGAAAGAACCCTGATTTTTATTGAATAACCAAGTACAATGTCAACATAATTTTATATAAGAAAGCTACTAATAAGTTATGATATAAACAATTCAGTAGTTGGCAACAGCTGAATTATGAAATTGAATTAGTTTAACCCACATTCTTTTATTTTCTTTTTTGTGTATCGGACAAAGTAATTTTTAGGAACTGGGAGTAGGTCCGATGGGCATCGGACCTACCTCGGTTCGACGGGTTTAATTACCATTGATTTTCTTTTAGATTCGTGCGAAATGATTTAAACCTCGTGCGTGTATGTTTCAAGTTTCGTGCGCACAAATTACTCCGTTCTCCTACGGTAGATCTGCCCATCGGAACCAAACTAGGTCCGATGGGCATCGGACCTACACTGCGCTCAATTTTTAGCACCTAGTTTTATTTTGGGTATGCCGATTTTCAAATTTCCTGGCAATATATACCAACATCAATAAAAGGACTTTGAGAGTCCATCGGACCTACCTCGGTCGATGGGTTTAATCACCATCGATTTGCTTTTAAATTCGTGCAAAATGCTTTAAACCCCGTGCGTATATGTTTTAATTTTCATGCGCACAAATCTTATACTACATCGGACGGTCAGCTTGGCGTTGAACCTAAAAGTAGGTCCGATGGGCATCGGACCTACTCCGTTCTCCAATAAAAGGGAAGAAATGAGCTTCAGATCCACTCTCACCAAAAAGAAAAGCGACACAATTTCATTAGTAAATCATATTATATCTTTCGGGAATTAGGGATATAACTCAAGTGACACTATTTTTGTATTCATTTTTATGAATTGTGAAATCCTACATTAATTTTGTTGAATGTTCACATATTTGTTTAAGCATACTTTCGGAGGCGGTATAGATATAGCACATGAATACTTAGCTACCTCATAAATTAAAAAAAAAATTAACATACAAATTGATTTATTTTTTTACGTTTTTATATAAATAAGCCCTCTCATAAAAGTGGCTAACTGGCTAAGCTACTCAAATATTTAATATCCATAAGCGATATTTTTTCATCCGGATTTCAAATTTGCGACTTCTCACACAGAAGAATTCGTATACTCTTCATTAACTCAACTTTGAATTAATGCAAAATGAATCCGGACCGTCCAATCGTGTTAGCACGAATATTAAAGATGCCACGTGTGTTTCACCTCAAAACGGATTGGCTCAGATCCAAATCAGACGGCCGAGATGCACCAACTCAAAAGTTAAGTTAATGCAGAAGATGTGGACTCCACACAAAAAGCATTACATTTACCATCAAAGGCTGGTTCTTATAATTTCATTTAATGATTGTGAAAACTTGTGTTCAAATTTCAATGATCACCCATTATATATTTTCATATGTTATGTATTTTATGTTACAGCATCCGTTTAAATTTTTTAGTTCCTCCTTGCATACTTTCAACCGGCTTTGCCATATAAAATATGGATGTCGGTATTTCCTCAATTTCTTTTAGTGAAAATAGGGGCACACCCCATATTTTATTTCGTAAGATCTGTTTTACAAGTCAAAATTTTTGTGGAAAATAATACAAAAAATTGTATAAGAAAGTCAAAATAAAAATGCAGTGAAAAATCTATTGGAGGCAAATTTCAACTAATTAAGACTGGCAAAATTTAGGTTAATGGTTACTTTTGAAAATTTTCATTTTTTGCATACTTGGAGCTTGGCGGTAATGGTCGAAATTATAAGTAGCCAACAAAATCATTCCAGAAATCCAGCCTTTGTTAAAAAAAAAATATAATAATAATAATAATAATAATAATCATCATCATTATCATAATCATAATAAAAAACATAATAGTAATAATAATAATAATAACAATAATAATAACAAGAACAATAATATGATTATTATGATGAGTATTATTATTACTATTATTATTATTAGTATTATTATTATTGTTATTATTATTATTGTTATAATAATAATAATAAGGCAAGCCGGTCAAAACATATTATAATAAATAAGAAAAATATACAGGACGGGATAAGAAATCTATGACAATTAAGACATGGTCTACACTAGCCATATTTCTGACAAATCAGCAACTATTGACTTCTTGTGAAAGATCAAAGGAGCATGAAAGCTGTCAGAAAGAAAACAAAAGAATTGGAAAGGGGTTAAAATGAGTACACCAAATTTTAGTATGATTCTAAGCTGTATTTTACTTAATGCATGGTTAGCCGAACTTTGAACCTCTCAAACTTTGGTTAATTCTAGGTACTATATGGGACAGTTCAGGCATCATGAAATTTCTACCTGGTATTTCATTTTGGCCAGATCAAATCGATGGTCTAGAACTTTGATTTTGACGATTTATATTACTTTAATATCATTGAAGCACTCAGTCAATATCAGAGCAAATACCAGCGGTTTGTGCCAATTCCTTCACCAAAATGATGCCTACTATCCGAACCACCACGCAACGGACAAACCACTTGCCACCATCAATTGGAACCTAGCTGTTTATTTTTTTTCAAGACATTTATTTTTAATTTAAGAAGAATTCTATTAACTACGTATAGTTTTAAATATAATTCCCATGCGTGCAGGCAAGGTACCCCTTGTGCCCGTGTAATGAGGTCTTGATTGATTGGATCACTTGACTATAAATACAGCTCCTTCCCATTGACCTCCCCTCATTCCCTCAACTGTAACCTCAACAAAAAAGTAACAAACTGTGAGCAAAGAAAGAAAGAAATAAATGGCTCCAAGAATTTCCATTCGAGCAATTGGTACGCAATTCTTTCGTCAAAGAAGCAATGACTACTCGAAAGAGATCCTGAGTCCAGTTGCACAAAGCAGTCCTCGTACGAGTTGCGAGACCTTTCAAGTGCCGCTTGACTATCCTCGGTACAAGAAACAGGATTATGAGAGAATGGAGGAATGGAAGCTTGATCAGCTACTGAGAGAATATGGTCTTGTCATTAATGGCTCGGTTGAAGAAAAAAGGGCATATGCAATGGGGGCTTTTCTGTGGCCTGATGAAATTTAAAGGGTTTTTGTATAATTTTCATACTACAGATTTCTCATATAAGTTGGGTTGTTTTATGGAAGATTGGAAGTGGAAGTTCTTAGAGAAACAGAAATGTAATCTGTTGTTGCACTGTAATTAGTGTGGTAACTATGTTCCAAATGTGTTAATGCAAGGAAAATGAGCTTCCGTACAACAAATTTATGAGATATTGGAATATAATTATAAGGTGAAAGACAAAAGTAAAATTTTGTAACAGAGTAAACACTATGCTTTAAGATGAAAAGCTTAATTAGAAAAAGAGTTAATTCTACTCCATCCAATAATTAAATTATTCCTGAATGTATCTGGTGGATGTTAAACATAAGTGGAGGTAGTGTCAAACTAAGAACCTTCCCTCTTTCTGAAAAAAAAAAAAAACTAAGAACCTTCCCTTTGTTATTATGCCTAAGCAGAGAGGAACTGGGTCAGGTTTAGGCAAACATTCGGACTAGTTTTCTTTCATTATTTTAAAATCAATACTGTGTAATTCTTTTTCATCCCTTAAAGAAGCGTTAATAAGTGTCTTTTTTCTATTTTTTTTCTTTTAAACAGAAAGAGTGCTATGCTTTATACTTTTCAGCAGGAAAAATAGAAACAATCAACACGAATTTGTCTTGGTAAATAAAATATATCAATTTGGTAAAGTTCGCATGAATAGTGAGATAAAGAGGGTTATGGAACGAAACGAAAAAAATAATATTGCAGTTCAATCTCAAAGCAGTTCCCTCTATTTTCCAAATGGGCTCAAAATGATTTTGTTTCGGCTGGGAGTACCGCCGGAGTTTGCATCTCCTGAGATATCTCAAATTTTTGGTTGATCCGTGAAAAATCCAGACTGTTCAAATTCTTTCTACACAAATTTCAAAGTAGGGGTGGCAACGAGCTCGGTCCACCATGAACTCGTTACTAGTTGGCTCGTCCGAGTCACGAGCAAGCTGACTTTAGAGGTCTGAGCTGAAATCTCATATTGAAATCGTCACGAGCTGGCTCGTTGGGTCTGGCTATATCTTATTTTAAGAAGAAAATAAATTTTACAAACTTTTTAAACCGAATTGGACCGAACTGAACTGAGCTAGACTGTATAAAATGCATACACATTCATACACATTGGTGCCTACATTAAAATAAGAATGAAAAACAATACATTTGTTACATGAAAATAATATAGAAAACTAATAGAAAACAACTATCCCGTCATAATAGATGGCCTAAGCACATTCTAGAAGAAAGAAAGAATTAAGAGGAACAAAGAAAGAAAGAGAAAAAGATATTAACCATGCACTAGCTCATACAAGACAAACAACATGCTGATACAGACACCATCCCTAGGGTAACCCGTATCCCAACTAAAAGCGAGATCTAAACCTCGATAATTCAGGAAAATATTGTTGTTGAAGTACTTGTTTCTTGTCTTTTTCAAAAGAAAAAAGAAAATCAAATGTGCATGTGTTTTTTTTCCTGTGAGCGGTGCATATTGTACCAGCAACACCGAAAACAGAAATCGTGGGCAAAGAGGGTTTAGAATTAGGTAGACGAATCTTCAGTGTTGGCATAAGATGTTGGAATTTCAGGTTCTACTTACAATTATGGATTGGTACTAGTCATATATAATCTGAGAGCACAAAATAAAGGAGGCCAGGAGAAAACATTGGCCAGCATCAACCTTATACTAAAAGTCTTTCAAAAGGCAGTCTTTGGTTATTTTTATTTTTCCACCTATTGGGTGCAAATGTGTCTCTGTGGCCCTAAGTTAGCGTGTATTTGCACCTTACAAATATTTTTCTGCACACTTGGGACCAGTCTTTAAAAGACTCATAGGTGCCTTATCATATATGCTATCCAAGCTATAATTGTAGTATTGACCGCATTTTGCCTGGTTCATCAGGGTAGAGGAGTGAGTGAGTGACCCATTTGGTATGCTAAAAGATTTAGCTTCATGAAGAACTATTCTGGTAACAACAGTAAACTGAATCTGCTGATATGTATTCGCATCTAGCTGGCCTATTATTAGGTTACAAGCACGAATCATTTAAAAAAATATCAGATTCAAACAAGGTTTGTGAATAACAGGGGCGGATCCAGAATTTTCGTCAGGAGGGATAAAAAAATATCTAAACGGGTTTAAATATCTAATTAGGTTTAAATCCATTAACCAAATTAGGTACTGGATAAAAAACAATGCTTTAACTTATACTTTTCAATGCTTTGACTTGTAATTTGTAATTCTCTGACTTATAATTCTAATTACCAATCAAAATTCAACAAATTTATTTCAATTTTAACCCTAAATTTAACTCAAATTACAAATCAAACATCTAAAGGGGGGCAAAAAAAATTTCAGAGAAGACAAAATCGGTCGGAATCAATAAATCTCCACTAAAACTCAAAATTCAAGAAGGCAGCTGCCCCTGGAACCACCAGGGTCCGCCCCTGGTGAATAAGGCTGCACTATATGTTGGTTTTAGTAATCAGGGAATTTGGGTCAAATCGCCGTGAAACTGACAAAACTAATCTCAAGGAACAATGAACGATACAATAATTTCATCTAATTAAAACCTTCGGACAAGGACAGGTAACAACAACAATTATGGGCGTGGAATCAAACACAGCTTGCAATTTGCATACACTAAAACTAAACCAATTATTTTGCCATACATTGGAATCACCGTAATACAAATAAAATGAAACCTCTGGCCCAAAAGAAATATGGCCCAATTAAGAGAATCAGCAAAGGCCACTGTCCAATTCAATCCAGTGAATGAACAGAGCGCCGCCGCGGCTCAGCAAATCTCTCATCTTTCTTTCTGTTTGTCGCTCTCCTCTTTCTTACGGAATTCCCGTACCCGTTACAAATTGTCTTTATTCGTACTCTATCTTTATCTGATAAGAATTGATTTTATCCATACTCTATCCTTACTCGTTATAGTTATCGGATAATGAAACAATAGCAGTTACATAACGGATAATGTTACAATAATTATTATTTTCATTATTTATTAAATAAAACATTAAAATACATTAATTTCGCACATATATAATCAACTCACCAAAGAAATGAATGCAAAACAAGAGGAGAACTAGGGTGTTCTTAAGCTCACCAAATCTCTTTGTGAGCTCAAGTCAAAAACCTATCGGATTGGCTTCAAGCGATGTATCCAAACCGTTGAACCGATCTACTTCACGAGTGATGAGTTTACATATCAAATTTATAGATTTTCAAACTAATTTAATGTAAAGTCAAGCGGTCAAAAAATGATATTTTACACATTACAATTGACTTATAAACCATCTTTTTTTTTACCACCTGACTTTATACTAAATTAATTCGAAAATTTATAAATTTGACATGTAAACGTATCACTAGTAAAGTAGATCGATTTTAACAGTTTGGATGCATCATTTGAAACCAATTTAATAAATTTTTGAATTAAGCTCACAAAAGGACTTGGTGAGCTTAAGAACACCCTAGTTCTACTCGCAAAACAAATTAATTGGCAGCACTTGCATCTTAAACAAATTAAATCAATAAATATTGGAATAAGCTGTAGCAGAGACTATCATGTCACGACCAAGTAAAATTCAATTATTTTCAAACTTTAGCTTTAGTTAATCGTCAAAGTCAGAACAATTTAATAAAATACAATTTTAGAAAAGACTAAGAGTAGTTGAAAAATACATATTTATTGCTCATTAATATATTTATAAATATATTAATTTTGTTATAATTACCCAATCGGGTAACAGGTACGAAATAGTCTTTACTTATTCTTTTTAGATAACGAAAAATCTTTACCTGTACCCGTACCCGATAAGTTTACCAAAAAAAACTTACCCGTGTCTATCTTATCAAATACTATATGAATTAGATAAACAAATAAAAAGTGCCATTAACACCACTAGATACATCTCGTGCCACACACCACAGTTACCATACGAGGTCACACAATACAGTTGTGTACCGAATCAAATTTTTCGTATAATTAATTTGTAATCAAAATAAATTAATTTTAACAATTAACTAATGTATTGACAATTAATATTTATAATTAATCAGTGTAAATTAATTTTCAGTCTGAAGAAATCAAAGAAAAAATATAAATAAAAATTCAAACTTTAAACAGTCATAACTTTTGATGTCTCAATAATGTCTTATTATTTCCGTACCTGAATAATGTCTCACATTGTTATCTCCATTTTTAAAGTCGAAATAGTCGATCCGAACTGTTGAACATAATTTTCATATTAAAATATGCTTGGAAGCCAAATTTTATATTTGTTGAAACTTTTTTATTATTTTTTTAGATAGGTACAAAAGTATTGTTTTTAGGAGATTCTGGATCATACAAATGTAAATGATTTTTGTACCTATCAAAAAAATAATAAAACTAAAAAAAAAATATAAATTTTGGTTTCCAAGCACATTTTGATATGTAGATTGTGTTGAGTGGTTCAGATCGATTGTTTGAATTTTAAAAACAGAAATAAGACTATAAGACATAATTGAGACAGGAAAATGATGAGACATTCTACCTCCACTCTTAAAATTATATTGTGTATAATGGTATGTTTGGATGAGAGCTAGAATAGCTAGAATAGCAAAGTTTGAGATTAGTATATGAGAATAGAGAAAAAATAGTGATTTTCAGATTAGTTTGAAAATGGTGCTATTCGGATTTGTAAAAATGTTGTTTACGTTTTGAATAGTGAATAGTTGCAACTGAGAAATAATAGTGTTGACAATGTGCTAATTAAGAGGAAAAATAGACAAGTAGGTCTTAAATTAATTGTCACGACGAGGAGATGGCAGAAGTGGCGTCAACTTTGTCACGACGAGGAGATAGACAAGTATTTTTTTTCTCTTTTTTCAGACTTTTGAATAGTAGTTATTTCAATATTTACAAGAAATAGAGAATAACATATATTCTAGCTATTCCGAATAACAAAAATATTGTTTGGATGCACACTACTATTTTGAATAGCCTATATTTTTGAATAGTTCCTTATTCTAGCTACTTCTGAATAGCTCCTTATTTTTGAATAGTAGCATTACTATTCTGAATAGCACCATGGTTGAATTAATATATTTTGTTTTGTGAAAAAAATGTCATATCAACAATCTATATGCGAAATCCACAAATTTTAATTTCTAACCCAAAAATGCTACTTTTTACACGAAATGAATAAAACAACTATAAATTAAAAACTAATTAGCTCGTGTTCTATCTATAAGTCTTAATTTTCAAACTGTCTGTTAATTCATGCAAAAGTAATTTCGACAATTTCAGAATGAAAAAAGTTTATAAATATTGATATGACACCATCTAATTCTCCGCTTATAAAATAAAAATAAAAAGCTTATCCAAACAGAGGAAAAAGACTTTCTATCTGAATCCTCCCTCTTGAGAAGGTCTTTTTATGAGTGTACCGTCATCACAAGTAATTATATATTTCAACAATTATATTTTTTTTTCTTCAGAGAAATTAGCTTTTAGTGTAGTGACAAAATCAATACTCATTGTTTAAAAATTGCAGATTTAAAATTCAGAAAGAACAATTATGTATGTATAAAAAACTTGCCATAATAAAAAAAGACAAAATTCTTGCCATAAAAATCATTTAACACCATCGTTGATTTATATGTTTTGATTTTGTGAAAAAAATTATCATATCAACAATTCATATGCGAAATCCACAAATTTTAATTTCTAAGCCAACAAGCCTAATGCTACTTTTTATATGAAATGCATAGAAAAACTATAAATTAAAAACTAATTAGCTCGTGTTCTATCTATATGTCTTAATTTTCAAACTGTCTATTAATTCATGCAAAAGTATTTGCGGCAATTTCAAAATAAAAAATGTTACGAAGAATGATATGACACCATCTAATTCTCCGCTTACAAATATGAAAAAGGAAAAAAAGCTTATCCAAACAGAGGAGGAAAACGACTTTTTTTTATCTGAATCCTTCCTCTTGAGAAGGTATTTTTATGAGTGTATCGCATCACAAGTATTTATATATTTCAATAATTATTTATATATATATATATATCCAGAGAATTAACTTTTACTCTAGTGGCAAAGTTAATACTCTCCATATAGAAGGTTGCAAATTCGATTACAGAAAAAAATAATTATTTGTGGGTATTAAAGAGTTAGGTGGCTCGACCTCTAATCGTTACTTAAAAAAATATTTTTTTTTGTAATATATTATTTGTGATGAATTCACACAGTAATATTGTAATTTATCATCATAAAATTGATTGATGCTATGTTATTATGTTATTATGTTAACATGTGCTACTCATGAATTTGAACTTTGTAAAACTAAGAAGAATAATTTTACAATACATGCAAATTTCAAGATTTATCGGACAATATATTGGTCTATAACACCAAGCGTTAAATAATTTTCTCGCTACCAAATACGAATACGCTATTTAAAACCTTCGGTGCAAAATTAAAGGATGGTGCTATATATTTTAAAAGCATAATCTACCATTTTCAGCGTTGAGAGAAACTTTTGTTTGTATCAGTTTTGCACTTTTGTTCTTATTTAGGGGGTACATATTTTGACATGGCAGTTTTTAGTTTAATACAAAGCATAGACAAAAGAGTAAAAACTGTCCTGCATATATTTTGTACTCTGCATAAATTAAAAAGAGGAGGGTTCCAATGCCTCATTCATTTCATACCTCATCATATCTCACATTTTATATCTTCGTTTTCAAAGTCTAAATTGTTAATCCAAACCGTTCAACATGCTATCCATACTAAAACATGGTAAGGGATGAAATTTTATAATATTTGAAATTTTTTTATTATTTTTTAATATGGGTAGAAAATCACTGTTTTTTGAAAGGTCAAAAAACAGTGATTTTGTACCTATCTTAAAAAATAGTAAAAAAATCCAAAAATTATAAAATTTGGTCTCCAAGCATATTTTAATATGGATATCATGTTGAGCTGTTTGGATTGACAATTTAAGCTTTGAAAATGAAAATATTAAATATGAGGCATGATGAAGTATGAAAAACATGAGATATTGGAACCCTCCTCAATTAGAAATTACCCTGTCAAAATTTATCATAAGAGCTATTTGCACTATATAAGTTCAATTACAATGACAACAATTTTGTTAGCAACAATTCGATAAAAATTAAATCGTTTTGTGCGCAATGTTGAATGCTAAATATATGCCATGTTAAGCTGTTTATTTAAGAACCTTCAAATATTGGCGCAAGAAGTTTCATTTTTCCGAATTTTTTTTTAATATAAAAAAAAACCTATCAAATTTATACATACGCTTTCACGAAAATTCGGAAAATAACCAATCCGCCAAATAATTTGGCAGAAATTTTCTGCTTTTTCTCTGAATTATTTGGTGGATTCGGAAATCTGCTTTCCGTTGAATAATTCAGCGGAAAACGGATTTCCATTGAATAATTCAACGGAAATAAGATTATTTTATTTTTTATTTTAATTAAATAGAAGATGTTATGATTTTTTTTATCGAATTATTAGAAATATTTTCATATTTCTTTAAAAATAGATGGAATACTGTAGAATTGAATTTTTTAGAAAAACTACAACAAATAACTTGGATTAACATTTTTCAGGCCGGATTGTTTGCGACTGTAAGAAAAATTAAATATTTCTTGGTATGTTATCGGGAAAAAAAATATTTTGCATCTAAGTTATTGATTCCAGTTCAAAAATCACTTCTATGTAAATAATAAAATTATCATGGTGTTTCTAGTATATTCAAATTCTAAGGTACTCCATCTATTTTTGATTTTTTTTTTATTTGACATCATTCGATAGAGTCGAATTTTTGATTCTTTTGTTAATTTTCAAAAATAGATAGAGAAACTTAAAATTTGAATGTACTAGAAGGACAACGATAATTTCTTTATTTATTCAGAAGTTACCTTGTGAACCGGGATCAATAACTTAGATCGAAAACATTTTTTTTTTCCAATATACTAAGAAATATTTTAATTTTTCTTACAGTTGCAAAAAATCCGACCTGAAAAATATTAATTCGGGTTATTTGTTGTAGTTTTTCTAAAAAATGAATTATATAGTATTCCATATATTTTTAAAGAAATATGAAAATATTTATAAGAATTCATAAAATATTCTATTTAATTAAATAAAAAATCAGAAAATCCTATTTACGCTGAATTATTTAGTGGAAATCTGTTTCCGTTGAATTATTCAGCGGAAATCTATTTATATTTGACGAATAAGTCATTTTCTGAATTTTTTTTGAAAACTTGTGTATAATTTAATATTTTTTTTGCATATTAATCAAAATTTTGGTCCAATTTTGCTAAACGAATGCGTTATATGTTAATATATGTTGGGGATGCAATTGACTCAAGTCTAGCAAATCTGTGTTGTATCCCAGTCAAAGATCATATTTTAAGAGAATCTGTGTGTATCTTTGGCAACCCGAGACACATTAAATGCTCGTCTCTAAAAAGAGGACAAATGCCACGCAAAACTGACATCGACGACTCTGATCTGAGTTGTAGCACGATTTTATCGAATCTGACGTCCTACATTTACTGCAAGTTCGCTCGTTGATGAGAATGTTCTCTCATTGATGAGATCTTGCACCGCACGGTTGGCAAAATGTATTTCGGAAACACTTGGTGTATAACTAAAGCTTGTAGACAACAATTTCTCCAGTTTGTCGATTTTTTTTAACAAATGAAAAATATATTTTAATAAAAATTGGTTGATTTTTTTTTTTTTTAAAAATAGCAAGATCCGAGGGTGCAGAAAATTTGTTTGGATACACTCCTAATATTTTTTTAACTCGTAAGCCGCATTAAGATCCAAAAATAAGAGTGCACAGAAACAAATTTCTAAACACTCCTCATATTGAAAATTGTCTTAGTATGCCCCCTGTTTTCTATTTGTTTTGTTTTTGTTTTTTTAGATATCAAAATAAACTCATTTTTGTATCTTGTTTTCTCAGATATGATAATTATGTGAAATATGAAATTTATAGAAGTTAAAAGTGAAGGTAGAAGTGTAATATATGTTAATTGTTTATTCAGAATATTGTAACTGTTATTTTCATACATTGCAACTAAAATAACAAATCTATATAATATTTTATAGTTTTAACTTTTGTGTGAGAAATCACATATTGGAAGCACGAACCGAAGATCTCTAATAAATATTAAAACAATTAGATAATTTGATCCTAATTTTACTTAAAAAAATAAATTTTCTCTTCCCATACAAACAAATCTATACACCATGTCTGTACTTCATTTTAACGTTGTTGGGAATATATCTCCTCGGGTACCTCATCTACAAATCCTATGGAACTCCCCGCAGTGGTAGCTGATCCCTAACCACCTGATCATCATCAGACGGTCGACTGTCGAATAGACCAGTAACCTTTAATAAGTATTGTACCTTTTTATTAACGAGGATAATAAATTCGTACGGTTCCCAATCAAGTAGCTTCAACTCCCGAGCCCCAGCAAGCATGTTTACCAATGCAATTGTGATGTTCTCCGTAGTCCTCGAATCCTCATCAATAAATTTTTCATTTTTTTGACGCATAAATGCAATATCCTATTTGGCATGCAAGTATTTATGGGGCCTAATGACAACATTGCGAGCAGAAAGAAATTTTTTTATTACATATGTTCCTATTTAAACTAAAATGCAATTTATAAAATCCTTTACTGTGTTCATTTTTATAGTAGGTTTAGAGGAATTATTTTTCCTGCATTTTTGTGGTTATAATTGTCATTAGTATTTGATATATTTTGCATTTTGCAAAATTTTAATTTTAGTTTGATTGCTTTATTGATTGTTTTCTTACAGAAGTGCATAGTATTTTAAAAAATAATATTATTAGTAGCCAATTCGACAACAAAGTAAGCTCTTATCACATAATTGTTTAAAAATCATATAAATTTTATTTTTTTCAATAATAAATTCAGTTTTTGGGTTATCATATATTTATACTTTCATCTCACATAATTGGGACTAGCATTTAAATTAAAATATAATGAACATGCATTAAACTGAAAAGATACTGGAGTATTTTTAACCCACTAAAGTAATTTATGGAACTTACTTTTGAATTAATTCTTCTAATATTACATTTCATATTTATAAAGTGATTTACTGGTTAAGAACTTGAGGTTCCTCGACCAATAAAGCTAAAAGACATTAAAAATTAGAAGTAATTAATCTAAAATAGATCACATATCTTATAATTTGAAGCAAAACAATTAACAAATCTAAAATATATTCTGATAAAGAAAAGGTCCAATGAGGAATTTTTATCAGTTGTCAAAATTCCATAGTAACTCGCGCATATTGCTTGACCACTGGAATTTAATTTAATATACTTAAAAAGCTTTAAAATAGAGACTGAACCGGCACAAGAATTTTTTTTTGTCTCAGGTCTCAATATTGGAATTTGAGCTCTCGGCCACCTGTATTTATAAAAGGGAAAAGAGCATTCTCTCTTTCAAACAGTAAATTTTCTTCCCTTCCTCTTTGCTTAACTGGACGTCTCTGGTTCTGTCGGTTGCATCACTAGTACGGCTTCTATCTGACAGCTGAGAGTCTAGGATGGGTTTGTATAAGAAAGGATCATGTTCTCTTTGCTCGGCTCAAGCTCTGTGCTTGGTGTTTGTGCTCTCTTTTATTTTTCACGGTACATTTACTTGTTCTACCTTCAGTTATTTCCGAGTTTTAACTTTTGACTGTGAAATTAGACCTCCCGAAGTGGTAAGAAAGTAAATTTTTGCATGTCCTTTTAAGAGGTCAATGGGTTCAGGTGCCCTCTTTGTCCCTTGTCCTTCTACCATGAATTAATTAGTGCATCTTCTTTAGTTTGAAACTCTCTCAAATGCTTAGTTATATAGTAAACTTGAATATGAAGAATCTTGCGATATTAAAGTTTATTAAAGTTTATGAAGAATCTCTGCTCACGTTTTATTTGTTTTCTTTGGTTAGAATAGCTAGTAAGATATTTTGAATCTTGCCATGAATATGCAAACTTGAATATGCAGCTGATGTTGTCTATTGATTGTGCCAATTTAATCCTTCTGTTTAATTAGTCAGTTTTTTTAATTTGAACTGATTAATGTGTATGGCAACTCGTTTTGCTTATTTGAGATTTACTCATTGGTATGCAAGTTTTATGCAGAAATAGTTGGAGTTGCAGACAATCTAAATCCACAAGCAACATCACGCAAGCTTATCACAAGCAGTAAGATTCAATTACCATAAGTTACCAGTTCCCTTGCAAACTAATTGCCTAAAATGGTACCGCAACCAGGTACTAGGAAGTAAAATAGAACAATAATTAATCCCAAAATGTGTGAACTATATAGGATAAAAATTCCATATATAAGACATAAAAATACACCAGCACAAAACAGTCATTCATTGTTGCAACCAACTAGACAAAACATTCTCACTAAGATACCAATAAGATGAGAACCAGCCATTTAGTCTAATGTCAAAGGCACATGTCTCTTATGTGAGAGAGGTCATGGGTTCGGGAAATCCTTTGTTACGAAGGTTGAAATAAAGAGTCTTTAGTGGTTTGACCCCCATTACTCATTTCAAAAAATATTCCAATTAAGATGAAAGCAAGAAAGACACTATTTAATCAAAATCTAGTCCACACCCATCTTCTGCCTTGTGAAGCTGAAATATCTGCACTTGTTCTCCCTCCTCTACATGCATGATAAGAATTTTATTGAACTTTTGATTAAATTGTCGTTCATGGCTGAAACTTGAAAATATTAGTAAGAAAACTTCCATTATAGGTACACTAGTTGGTGAAGAAGGAAATGCAATTTATGAAAACAAAGAACGGATAGCTCGGATAGGGATAGACACATGTTCGAAGGATGATGTGGTGGTCTACCAGGGTGCCACAGCCCCACTCCCAACTGGAATACCGACATATACAGTACAGATACTCAACATGTGTATGTCGGGTTGTGTCATGTCTCACATTCATCTATCTTGTGGGTGGTTCAGCTCTGCCCGCCTTATCAATCCTAGTGTGTTTCGTCGTCTAAGGTACAATCATGATTTTGTTACTATTTTGTTGTTTAGCGCTAAATTTCTCGTTGATATGAAAAGGCTAATGGCTTTGTTTGTACTGTTTTTTGTAGGTACGATGACTGTCTCGTTAATAACGGTGGTCCTCTTAGTCCAGGCCAAAGTCTCTCCTTCCAGTATGCCAATACATACCAATATCAGTTAGATGTGTCTTCTGTTGTATGCAACTAGTAATTGTAAAATATCTAATTAATAATATCAGTAGGCTTTTGTTACTTCTGGAATGAATTATATTTTGCACCATCACTGACTTTTACTATCTTGGAAACTTCACTTTAGTAATTAATTATATATCTATTTCCAAAATACCAATTTAAAATGGAGGTGCAAAATATAATTTTCTTTTAGATTTGATCCTTTTGTAATATGGGAGTTTAGAGATTGAACCTGGAAGTGTTTCATATTTTTGACTTTGCTGTGCAATTTGTCTGATGCAATGTTCAGTAAGGAAGCCCCATTTTGCTATTGAATAATGAAAAGAAAGAAAGTAAGAAAATGGACATCCCTATTTTATTGGAGAATCATGTTGTGGTAAAATGTCAAGTATTTTAATTACCCGGTTGAATGAAAGCTTCTTATATTTCAGTCAGTGTTGTTAAAACTCGACTGGACCGGACCGGGTGGTTCAACCGGAAAAAAGCAGACCCGGATACCATTCCAGTTTGGTTCTCTAAAGGGACTGTGTATACAAATGAACCGAGTAAAACCGGTTAACTGACCGGTTTTTCATAAAAAAAACACAAACGTTCAGCTCAAAAACCCGGATATTATCTACTTTTATTCTTTCGTTGTTTGATTGGTTTAATTCAGAAGGGCTTCTCCAACCTCGATCCGAGGTTTGATTTAGAAGGGCTTCCTTTGTTCGACTGGTTTCATTCCTTGTTTGATTGGTTTGAAGGCTCGTCATTTTGTCTGTGCCCCTTTTTGGTTAGAAAGGCCGTCTATTGTCTGTGCCCCTTGATCGATTGGTTTTATTGGAGTGAGAATTTTGGGAGATTTTGATGGGTATTTGTGGTTAATTGGATTGGGTGTAGGAAGAAGATCGGAAAGGTAGAAATTGGTTTTCAAGTTAGAAATTATCTTATCCTTAGTTTCACTGGCTTTAATATGGTAAATTGTAAATTATTCTTATGTATTGGAAGTTTATTGAATTTGATTGATAATCTGCCTGCTTTTAATCATGGATATCACGGGATGTGCTTTTGCTGAATTTTGTGCTTACTTTGATTTCCTTCTTAACCCGATTCAGGGTTTTGTTGTTCATACTCCTCTGTTAATGGGTAATGACGACCTTGATTGAATGGTTCCTTTTAAAATGACTAAGAAAGGATTTCTAATAGCTAGTAGTAATGAATCTTTTGATGTATATGTCTATTTCTCCTTGATCCTTAATGATATTAAACCCAACTGTAGTTAACCCTCATTTTTTTTTTCTTAATTTGCTAACTTTTCTGGTTCGAGTTGTGTAATCCCACATAAAGAGTTTTCATATCATAATCATTTAAAAAAACTCTGTATCAGTACTACTTCACCTCTATTTAAGCATTGATTCTTTCAGTTAGACTTTCATATTATAAATTATAATTGTTTAAAAAAACCAGTAATTAAACCGATTGACCTACCGGTCTAACCAGTGAACGTTGATCCGAAGCTTTACCGTGTCAATATCCAGTCCGGTTCTGATAACATTGATTTCTGTTCATTTTAATGAAATGGCAAACATTATACTTCTAATTTAATCAAAGGTTTAAATTGCGTTTATCGCCTCATAGCGGAACGGCTAAAAAAATAGCGCTATGCTGCTATTGCACCGCTATAGTGCTGATAAGAGCCATAGCTTTTATGGTCCGAAAACGCTATAGCGCTGCTATAGCGTGCTATTTAGAACCCTCAATTTAATTTAATTGATGTTAGAATTTCTCTTGTAATCTATCTCCTCAATAACTAAATTTAGTACTAGCTCTTTACCTGAATTAACCTTTTAACTTGTTTACTTGGAACAAATTTTTTTTTGTGTGTGTGTGTGTGTGTGTGGACAAACAAGAAACCAATAGTTTAGAAAGGTCTCAACATTATCCTGTCTGATTCGATGATTACACTGTCCAATTTGCCCACAAGTGAACTTAATTTGGGACCTCAACACAAAATATCAAAAACAGGCTTAGAATAAAGAAAATCTTATTACGTACACACAATAATACTGTGAAGCCCTTGAATCATAAACGAGATCCCACAAATACTAGAATATCAATCTTCAGTAATACTATTACACATTCACAAACAATTTCAAACATATAGTACATACCGTTACACAAGAACTATATCTGAAAATGGAAAATACACCTTTATGACAAATCTACTCATATTTTATTTATTATTACATACATATTTTGAACACATCAAGCTAATTGAGCCACAATATTCTGAAAGGTCTTCATTGAAGAGCTAGGAAGACCCATGACAACCACAATGCTTTTGCTATCCTTTGCTTGAGGTAGAAACACCACAACCTCCTTTTCTGGCAACTCGGCTGAGCCTGAGTAAAATGCCTCACCCCAGCCAAAGTCTGATGTGTTGAACCCTAGTCGGGTCCAGGATGTGACCAGTAGGGTTGCAGCTAATGAAGCAGTGGCACGAGTAATCTCTATATAGTCGATTGCAGATCTGATGAATGCATCATCGGTCATTTCTATTGTTTCTTGGATCAGTTGAACAATAGATGATAGCGGCTTATTGACCAATTCCTCGGCCCTGCCATAGGTTAAAAATCACTTTAAGTGAAAAACTTAGGAATTAAACATAATTAAATATGTAAAAGTAAAAAAAAAAAATATGAAATGCAAGTAATTAATAGCCATACTTGCACATGCAACATGCCAGCACGATAGCATTACCCCAGAATCCCTTAGGAAGCGGCGGTTTGACGCGACTCCGTCCATCTATTGAAAATAACAGCTTGGTTTGCTGATCTGGACTCATTTGCAAAGCCTGAGTCCTTGCACTCCAGATAAAGGCTGTCAATGCAACAAAACTTGTACAATTTTCAACTATGCCATCCTCCATGACAATTTGCTTGAGCTGGCTGAGCATCTTTTCATCAAAGGTAAACGCATTGTATTCAATAGGCTCTTTCTTGTACAGCCCTGCAATATCGGAAATGTCCTCAATTTCTGTGAACTCATGGTGTGCGAACTCGATCTTCGGTGGTTGTCTGGCCTTTTGGATCGAGCGTTCGATAAAAGGAGATATTGACAATGGGAGTCCTCTGGCTGTCTCGGCCCACGAGTGCAAAAATTGAACAGCTGATATCCCGTCGGACATGCAGTGGTTTACTGCCAGGCCTACAGAGAATCCTCCACATTTGAACCTGGTTATCTGCATTGGCCATAGGGGTAGTCACTTGGTTAACCAAGCTTCAAATTGACTGCTATTACAAAAATTGATTCAGTAGGTAAAAAGTAGTCTTAAGGGTATAGGACTCAAAATACTTCATTGAATTAAAGAGTCCATATCTGATCAGATGTTTGCATCGAGATCCCATTTGAATACATGGCGAAATGGAGAATCGACTAGGATTTGTAATCGCTTAATTATCTGAGAGAATGCCAACTTTGGATCCAGTATGGTTGTGGCCAGGGGCGGATCCAGAATTTTGGTCAGGGGTAGGCACAAAATACTAATAAGAGTGCAAATTTTTTTTTTACTATCTAATCTCATGAGCTAGAGTACAAAATGCAAATTTTTTGGGCCAGAGTTGGGCACGATTTTGAGTCAGGGGTAGGTACAGTCTAAAAAATACACTGGGATTAAATTTTTTTTTCAAATCCAGTGGCCTATGTGGATCCGCCACTGGTTGTGGCCAGACAATCAAAGGCTGTTACATATTTGCATTTTTCTTTTGACATAAAAGTTCAGCAATTACTTTTTTGGAAAAAGTTTAAATAATCCTCCAAAATTAATTGTAGCAGAGTTTTTCAAATATCCTCTTTAGTGTTAGAGCTAAAGGAAAATCCTCTTGCCTTTCCTAAATTGTTGCATCATTCATATGTACATTGTATTTGTACTCCCTCCCTTCTTTTGTCCAAAATAAATGTTTTTGGTGACCAATTAAAGAGGCCGAAATTAGTACCACACATGAAAACCCCCAACTTGCAATCATACCTTTTCTTCTTCTGCGAATTAATTTTCATTTTTTTTCAGGACTTTCGTAAAATTCATTATTGGCTCAGCAGCTTTGACAAACAGTCGTCATAGTTAGATATAAGTTTAATTTGATGTGGTGAATTTTAATATAGTAGTAGATTTGTTATTGATGTAAGAGTACAAGTAGTATTTATTTCAAATAAAAGAAAAAGAATGAAAGTAGCTAGCATTGATATATGTTAGTTGAAATCATAGACCTAGGTACAAAACAGTTGGGGAGTTGAAAGCAGTATTTACAATGCCATGTGCAACTCAATATTAATTTGTTTTACCGTTAAACAACATTTTTCTTTTATCCGTTTACTCTACTGGTATTGAATAACACGAACGAGTAAAGGTACATGTGAAAGAAAAATTCGGTAACTTATCAGATAAAAATTATGTAAGAAGTTTTTTTGCATAACCGTTATCATATATGGTAATGAATAAGGATAAAATTATATATAATTATTTTTGGTTCGAACATATAACTATATAATTTGTATTATTATAATGTGATTGATTTATAAAATTTTTATGTAGTACTTTAATTATTATTTTATGACAAAATTGATTTACACATTATTTCATATAATTTATGAATTAGTATTTTTTTAAATAATGTGATTAATAATTGCAAAATAATATATTACGTACATAATGTGTTTAATAGAATATTTTATTTATTTATTATAATTTTGGGTTAAAGAATATTATACAAATAAGATTTAATAATTAACGAAAAGTATAGATATAAAAAAAATATTAACATATATGAGGACGAAATGTCTCCACACCGTCCAGAGTCAGGACCGAGCTCAGTACATTCATATTTTAATGCTAACTCGAAAAATACACGCTTGAGAAGCCACAAAAAAAAAAAAATACACGCTCTCTGGATAGAGTTTATCCTTCTCGCTAGATATATATCTTATATTTTTCTAATATATATAAGAAGTACACTGACACCAATAATCATGATTAAGTTGTTTTCATTGTTTCATTCTTATATTGGGCATCAATTTAAAACTGTTATTAGCCTGTCAATTTTAGTCCTGGAGTAAATTTGATCCAAATAAAATGGGATTGATGATTGTGGCATTGAGGATTGAGCTACCCTCTGTAAAGGTAATGGACTCGGACAATTTAACCACAAACTCCTCTTTTTTGGGCTTAATTTATGCTCCATTTCAATTTTTAGGAAAATTATCAAATTTCTCTTATGATGGTCTTTTTCAGTGTTTATGTTTTGTTATCTTACCTCTGGGCTCTGGCGTATATTTTGGAAATTGAGCATTTCTTTAGTCAAAATTTTATTTAAAAAAAATTACCAGGACTTAACATATGAAGCAGCATACTTTAACTTTTGTAAAGGTTCTAATTAATTAAAGCACTATAGAACAATAAATTCTTCTCGGTTGGGCCTGCATGCATGGTTAATGCGTTTCTCTGACCTATATTATATAGGTGGAATTGCACGTATATCCCTCAAAAACTTCAAAATTACGTATTTCTCCCTCCAAAGTTTGAAATTACGTATTTCCCCTCTAAACTTCAAAAACTCACAAATTTACCCATTTTATTGTCTTTTATATTAAAACTCATTCTAAATTTATAAAATACCGATTTTACCCTTTATTAAAAATATAAAATGCCCATCATACTCAAATTTGAATTTGAAGGCTCTACTGTCCGAACTGCTTTAAAATCTGTGCACGCTAGATCAACATGAATCTTGAAGCGAACACACGAATATTGGAGTGACGTGCACAGATCTTAATGCGATGCTCGCAGATTGAAATTGCTTTAAAATTTGTGCGCACTATATCAACACGAAGTTTAAAGCCAACACACATATATTGAAGCTACACGCACAGATCTTAATGCGATGCGCGTGGATCGGACGGTTGAGGAATTCTTCATATTCAAATTTGAGTATGATGAACTTTTTATGCTTTTAATAAGGGTAAAATGGGTATTCTATAAATTTAGAATGAGTTTTAATATAAAACAATAAAATGGGTAAATTTGTGAGTTTTTGAAATTTAAAGGGAAAATACTAATTTTAAAGTTTAGAGGGAAAAATACGTAATTTTGAAATTTTTGAAAGGTATACGTGAAATTCCCCCTAAATAGATGTGGATTAAAGAAGACTAGAAGAGTCCATAAGAAGTGATCAGAAGAAGCAAAATTTTATTTTCTGGCACTGATCAGCAAACTTCATAATTATTTAATATTTTACTGGACCATCCTTTGAGTGATAGTCGGAGCCATCAGAAGAAGTGTATTACGACAAAAAAAAATGTGTAAAAATGGGACAAAATGTGTGTATGTAATTTGGGACCATGAATTTGGGATTTGGAAGCTATTTAAAGCGAAATAAAAACATACTATCTTCTTTAAAAATAATTTTGTACATAACATATTTTTTATTATTTCACGCAGAAACTGACTATTAAGATGTTCAGAAATTCTATGCATAATAAAATTGAGATTTTCTTTACCTGAACACTGAGAAGTGGCATCTCCAAAATGTTCTTAGCCGTTGGATCAACATAGATAAGATCTCCAAGTTTGTCTGGATCAGGAATGGACATGTCACCTAGCGTCGCCAGTTCACAATCTGTCTCTGCCTCAACAAACGGCACGCCATGTCCGTCAATTTTCACAATTAACTTCCCCTCTTGGCTTAGCGTCAGACTACCAGCATATGGATAGTAATGCACCAAAACCTTAGATAAGGACTCTTTCAAAACCGAAAAAATGTCATCGGAGCTTTTTTCTGTTGTTTTGTAGAGGTGTACGGTTTTCATGATCACGGCGATGTTCTGATCGAGGTTGGAGAGGTAGTAACCCTCGCCTGAATTTGTGTCGTGGACCGGGTGTACGATTTCTGGCACCGATCGGTTTACTTTTACTATTCCCGGAGCCAAATTGCCATTTATGCTTGCCATCCCCATTTATGTACCTGTTCCCTGTTCAAGAGTTGAATACAATTCAATATTATCAGAGAAAAAATAATACTATTATAATAAAAAAATTGAATACCGAGGTGTCATATTATTATGAAATTCCTTGAACCCTCTCTATAAGTACAATAAGGCAAAGAATATTAGTAATAATGATGTATGGTGATGATCATTTTAGACAAGTTGACATAATAAACGCTCATGTTTGAAAGTGATGGTTAGATATGTCTCTAATTAGAACCAAATGCAGAGGCACCTGAAGCCCAATGAGCAAAAAGAAAGCAGGTTGAATGGTTAACAGAAAAGGTAACAAATGTGAAATTTCAAATAGTGTTTACAAGAAGAGCTAAGCCACTATTTTTGAGAAAAAGTTACCTTGATATATATTTCCAGACAAGGCTCTTTTGTTGCTTATTTCCTTTTGTATGCGGCAGCTCTTGAGTCCTATGTATCTTATATAGTACCTGATGGAATCTATGTACCTATCTCTTTCTAGTTTCTACCCTTCTAGTCAAAGGATGGTGAAATGGAGGAACTTGAAAAAAGAGAGGAAAAAGTGGATATATTGAGCGTTCCAGTGTGCAATTGGTGTGAATACAATTTGGCTTCATAAATGCAATGTTAGTAGGCGTTAGTGTGTTGCAATCTCTGCCTACCTTAAATAATTTGGATTGCATAAGTGGAGCTTTCTTTGTTTTTCTTCTTCCTCTGCATAGTGTGTGTGTTAGACGAATTCATGCCATAGATTTTTTATAAGTCGTTTTGGGATTTACAAGGCATGAATTTAATTAATTAGAGCTCATAACTACTGCAACTGCCTCTGGTTCCATTTTTTGGTTCTCTGAATCAGTGGCAGATACAATCAAGGAATATGAGGTCAATCGGTTATGCATAATTTATTCATTATTTTAAGTATATATTATAGAGAAATAGAATTCACCTCAAAATTTTAATAATCCCATAGTTTGTAATATAACAAATTAAAATAATAATGTGTAGTTCATAGATTTACAATTGACCTACATTTAATTTTTTTTACCCCGCCTAGTTTCTGTAGCTTGTAATTTTCAGAAAATTTAACTGCCATAGTTAGATGTTGGCCAAGACGATTCAGTTTCACAATTTCACTTCCTAATGATCAGAGTTTTCATATGTTATTCCTTCGGTAATTTATTTTAGTTCCTCATCATCGTATCTAGAGTGGGGAAAAAGTCCGGCACGGTTACAGCACGGAACTAGCACGGCACGTGTGACTGTTACGTGTCGTGACTCGTGTGTCGCGTGCTGTGATCATTTGTGTGTCGTGGGCATCTTTTGAAAATTTGGCACGGCATGTTACGCGAAAAATCTGGTCACAACATGTGATCACGCGAGTCACGTGTATTAGGACCATTAAACGTAACCAGTCATGTTTGGACATGACATTTTCAGACACGGCGTGACTTGCGTGCCGTGACCACCTTCGACATTTTGGTCACGGCACGGCACGACACGTGTGACTGTTCACTTATTCACAAATGCTGTATTTGATATTTTTGTATTTAAAAAAAATAGAAATGTCATAGCAAAATCTGATGAACATCACTGCTTGAATAATTAAGTAGCGTTCAGTGCACTTTTGAAGAGTACTATCAGGGTCGGAGCTAGATTTTCGAATTATGAGAAAGCAATTATATAAAAAAATTCTACGGAGAATGAGAATCAATATTACCGTATAATGACATTTCACTTTAAATTATATAAAAATCATACATAAATATAAAAAAAATTTAGACCCCCATTGCATTTTCTTCAGTCCGCCTCTGAGTACTATAGAAGGGTTTTGAATGTATCAAACTTGAAAACCATATTTGCACAATTGGAGCTTATATCAACGAATATATAACTTTTAATGTGTATTCTGCATGTATATGAGTAAAGCATTTTATGGAGAGACAAATTAACTCCGGCAATGGTCATCAAAATATTTAAAAATAGGTCAAAACATAACAATTAATTAACAAATCTATACTTTACGAGTCCTTTTTTAATTTCATTATTGTTTAATGAGCTATGTCACTCAAGGAAGAGGTACCTGTCATGAACAATCCAGTGCATAAATTAATTAACTTGTCCATAATAATGGCTGCTCATAAATAAAAGGGTAAATTATTTCTAAACCCTTTTAAAATTTCTCTTATTTCGAATATTTTGTCAAAACTTTGAAATATGTAATTATTTCATCCAAATGTAAAACTCCTTTGTATTTTCCCAATTAATTAATGAAAAACATCTTATCTAATTAATTATTAATCTTCTTACTATTTCTTCTAAAAAAAATCTTCTTACTAAAAGTTAAAGAGTACCCTTTACTCTTCTTGATAAACCAAACGAATTGAAGGCACGAGGAATTGAGGATTGTCCCACCGTTTTAAAAGTATCTAGAGTTTTTTTATGGAGGTTCACCAACTACTTCGGGAGAACCTTTATTGGTATTGTTGATATTATTATTAAAATATTTAAGAAGAATGCAGGTTCAAAAATATCAAGGAAAATTGTACTCCATTTCATTAAGATAATGCAGTATGCAGCGCACAAATCAAAGAAGAATATATCAAAGGAAACCAAACTAAACATATTGCGTTGAAATTCTTTTCGACATATGAACTACAAAAGAAGAGTATAATAAATGTTAGCCAAATCTGATCAATCGACAATTTGGCACACCTATTGACAAAATATTTGCCGACGAGGGTTTTTGAACAATCCACCAATGAGTTTTTCTTCGTAAGGTTTTTAATTATGCAGTATAAATGGTCCAGAAGTATCATATTATTATTGATCCTGAAGTATTATATTAATAGCTTATAATGAAATATGAACATCCAAGAGAAAGTGTTATAAACCAAATTTACTATGGTTTATGTGGATGTTCATTCATCTTCATCTTCCCACTACTTGTTTATTTCCACTACTCCTATTATCCTTTTATTTGTGGAATTAATTGATATGACTCTTCGTATATAATTTCTAACCTTAAATAGAGACTTTGTAAGTATGTATGAGATATACCAAAAGATATATAAAGAAGAGATAAAATTATGTTATTCCTCTCTATTTCTCTTGTTATTTATTTTATTTTTGTTACAACTTTATTTAATTTTACAACATTAATTTTTTTTTTTTGACTTGCGAGCAGATTGAAAGATAGAGATTCGTGAGCCAGAATGTTTCTCTATATAATATTATAATAAAATATATATTACGGAGTGTAAAAAATTTTAAAAATATATATAAACTTACAAACTGAACATTTACTGATAAAGAATTAATTTAAACTTCTATAATTGGAAAAATGGGCATATAAATTTAAAATCTCAGAAATAAAATATAATATATGCTTTGTACATATCACATACATAAAAATAATGAAAACTGATAAAGAAAATCATTATTTATCAAATTATATAAAATTTACGGATATTTAGATTAAAGATATTTAAGATATCAATTAATATCTATGTTGGATGAAAATTAATACACGATCAGTCTATTTGAAAATAGTATCTCTATAAATTTTATTTATTTAAAATTTCTTACATAATTTGAATCAACGTTTTAAAGACGTTAAGAATCCTATTTTCTTTTTAAATCAAGCGAGACCGCTTAATAACGTAATAAATGGCGGCAGGCTAGAGTTCTTTACCAGTCAATGTTTGGAATTTGAACCACATGTATGTCTGCACTAATAAAGAAAAAAGGTCCTCTTTTTCATGTCAAACAATAGAGAGCTTACATCCCAATTTATGTTTTTCCTTAATTGGGCCAGCAAGCCCAACTGAACGGGACCTCAAATATTATAGTTCCCTTCTAATTATCAAAAGTACTCAAATGGATCTAGAAGAAATACAAAAAAGGGAAAAAAAGGTCTTGTATAACATCATCAGGTGCTCCGAAAGTTTTATTGTTGACACTCTAAAAAATATTAAATTAAATGAATACCACTCTTAGAAGTCTATTTTCAATCATACCACCCACGCCAACTGAGTGCGCGCACCAAATAGGCGGGTGCGCGCACTGGGTTGGCTCACCAGGTGCGCGGACTGAATTGGCGCACCCAGGAAAATCTCCAAACTGCAAACATAAAATATTATAAATGAATGGAGAATTCTACGGTTTGACTGAAAATTGCATTTGACATTTTGTTTTCTTCTATTAAAATATTATACACATTCCGTATAAAATATGTTACAAATATAGAATATTAAAATATTCAATCAATTTATATAAAAATATTTAAATTTCAACCTGCAACATCAATTCTAATAGTTGCTTAATATTAAAATATTATACATGTTTTATTAAAATATTATAATGAAAGGAGGATACTAACAGTTGCTTTGTATTTTAGACCGAAAGTTCCAAACTGCAAATATTAAAATATTATAAATAAATGGAGGATTCTACGGTTGACTCAAATTGCATTTGACATTTTTGTTTCTTCTATTAAAAATTATTACACAGTCCGTATAAAATATGTTACAAATATTAGAATATTAAAATATTCAATCAATTTATATAAAAATATTTGAATTTTAACCTGCAACATCAATTCTAACAGTTGCTTAATATTATACCCAGTGCGCCAACCCAGTCCGCAGACCTGGTGCGCCAACCTAGTGCGCGCCCCTGCCAATTTGGTGCGCGAACTCAGTTGGCTTGGGTGGTAGGATTGAAATTAGACCCAAACGAGTGGTAATCATTTAATTTCGTTTTTTTAGGATGTCAACTAAAAAAATTTCGGTCAGGTGCCAGCAAACTAACGCGAATTTACATATTTAGCGTCAGGTAAAAAAATTTGGACGAGAGAAAACTAGCGCCATAAAAAAAAAAGCTCGGAATAAGAAGTTGCTTGATACTGTTTATGAGTTAAATGTAGGTAGCAATTTCATTTTTTTTTACTACGAAGTGAAATGTTAAATCTTGGAATAAGAAAATTCCGATTTGGAAGTTTGGAACAGGGTACAACAAGGAAAAAAAAAAAAAGAGAGTTTATCAAGTGTGAAGCTAGTTTTGTTGTCCATAATAATGGATTTCGAATAGGCCGGCACGGCAGCACGGTAGCACCTCATAATAATGGATTCAGTTTGACAGTCGACACAGAAACAATCAGGTCAACAAAGACGACCTGACCCGCTAACCCATTTGGTATATTACAACTTCACATTAAATTAAATTTATCTGCAGTTCCAAATTGCGAACAAGTGCTTTCAAATTTATTTGGGCGGCTTGTTGGTATGTTTTTCTTTTTCTTTTTATCTCATGGTGGAGCAATAAATTTTCATAGAATTTTCTCCTTAATTTCATGGAAATAAAATGAAGTACCTAAAATAAGCATTTGAAAATAAGTTTGGATTTAACCGACAATTGCTGCATGCTTATCTTATATCAGAAATCAAAGAAACATTAGAAAATAAATCCTCACTTGTATAACAAATAACTTTTCTAGTTGTCCACAAGAAAGATAATCTCACTTGTACAAACAAAGCCATCGCTATACCTAAAAAAGATAACAAAAGCCCATGTAGTACAGTGGAAAAGATAATCTCACTTGCATAGAGTTCTGTTAACCTCTTTTTGCAAATTGCAAATAAAGAAGCCCATGTAGTATAGTGGACCGCTATTATCGCTACGTGTTATTGTGGACCGCTATTACCGCAATAACGGTCGTAGTTGAAGTAGTGCGCTTTTATTCTATAACTTAGCTTTAAAGGTCCGAAAACACTATAGCACCGCTACAGCTAGCTATTTAGAACACTAGAAAGAACTCTTATTTGTTGCTTGTGCAAGAGAGGTGTGATTTGAAAAGTATTGGATTTTCTACATGAGATAATTTTTAAAAAGTGTGATCCTAATGTTGCAACTTATCGTGATGATGAAATATTGAACTATGTCATGCTTTAGAGTTTTCGAGAGGTATTAAAAGAGGGCCGTAGAGAAAGATCGGTGGCTCGGTTCGATATGGGAGAGGAGAGGACAGAGATTGCGAGGTCGGCCAGGATAGCGCAAGGCAGGACGAGGTGGGGCTGAAGAGAGGAGATCCGGATTGAGTCGCGCGGGAGAGATCAGTTAAGTTTTTTTTTAAAGAGGGAGCTTACGATAGAGATGTTGTACGTGTGAGTGTGGTGATGAAGCCCAAAGTTTTTGCGATAGTGAACACAAAACTCTACGTAATTCACTATCATTCTAATCTTGATCAGTCAAAATTCTACGTAATTCACTATCATTCTGAGCTCCGATGTTGTCTCTCCAAATGCTAAATCAGAGCATTTTAGATAGTAAATCACGAAATAATTAAAGACTATTCCCCATAGATCAGTCTCTCGCAGTCTCTCCCTCTCATCTCTTTTTCTAAAGTATGAGGTTTTCGAAATGAAATGTTAAGAGGGAGCGAGGGAGATGAAGAGTGCGGGGTAGGGATTTTATACCTGCTTGTAGTGGGCCTGACCGGTTTGAAAGAATTCGGGGGTAGGGATATGAATTGTGAAAGATTCTCTATTACGCTACCCGCCTGCCTGACTGCCTCTGAATGTGGGTCCCACAAAGCACCGTGACATGACATTGAATGACTGGATATATTGGCTGCAATTGTTGCAAGGAAAATCCCGTGTGGTGTTTCGGCTGCATATTGGATCTCTAGGATTATGTTTGAAATTTGAAAGTAAAACAATTTTGAAAATAAATTCGAATAAATTAATTACTTAAATTACACAGTAGATTAATTTTCGAATTTATCCAGATGATTCTTCATTTAAAAACAACTCAATCAACTCTAGATCATAACTAATCGATAAATTCTATGGGATTTTACTTAGAAAAATATCCGTGATTTTTATTTTTACCCAAAAAAAATATATTTTAATATAAATAACCAGGTTTTTAAAAGATTTTTATTTCTACCCAAAACGCTAGGAATATTTGCGGTTCGAATTAAAAATTCGGAACGCTAGGAATATCAGCGGTCCGAATTCTTAATTCGAAACGCTAGGATTCCTAGCGGTCCGAATTCTTAATTCGGAACGCTAATATTCCTAGCGTTCCGAATTCATAATTCAAAAAGTCGCCAACCTTTTCATTTATTACTATATTAAATGGTAATTTTTCACCGATAACTCTAAAGTTATTTTTATTACAAAGAATTATATTATAAAAACTTATCAATAATATAAAATTTCATTTATTATTTTATTAAATGGTAATTTTTCACCGATAACCCTAGAAATTTATTCACCGATAACCCTAAAGTTATTTTTATTACAAAGAATTATATTATAAAAACTTATCAATAATATAAAATTTCATTTATTATTTTATTAAATGGTAATTTTTCACCGATAACCCTGAAGTTATTTTTATTACAAAGAATTATATTATAAAAACTTATCAATAATATAAAATTTCATTTATTATTTTATTAAATGGTAATTTTTCACCGATAACCCTAGAAATTTATTCACCGATAACCCTAAAGTTATTTTTATTACAAAGAATTATATTATAAAAACTTATCAATAATATAAAATTTCATTTATTATTTTGGTAATTTTTCACCGATAACCCTAAAGTTATTTTTATTACAAAGAATTATATTATAAAAACTTATCAATAATATAAAATTTCATTTATTACTATATTAAATGGTAATTTTTCACCGATAACCCTAAAGTTATATTTATTACAAAGAATTATATTATAAAAACTTATCAATAATTTGTAATAAAATAACTTTAGGGTTATCGGTGAATAAATTTCTAGGGTTATCGGTGAAAAATAACTTTAGGGTTATCGGTGAAAAATTACCATTTAATAAAATAATAAAAGAAATTTTATATTATTGATAAGTTTTTATAATATAATTCTTTGTAATAAAAATAACTTTAGGGTTATCGGTGAAAAATTACCATTTAATAAAATAATAAATGAAATTTTATATTATTGATAAGTTTTTATAATATAATTCTTTGTAATAAAAATAACTTTAGGGTTATCGGTGAAAAATTACCATTTAATATAGTAATAAATGAAATTTTATATTATTGATAAGTTTTTATAATATAATTCTTTGTAATAAAAATAACTTTAGGGTTATCGGTGAATAAATTTCTAGGGTTATCGGTGAAAAATTACCATTTAATAAAATAATAAAAGAAATTTTATATTATTGATAAGTTTTTATAATATAATTCTTTGTAATAAAAATAACTTTAGGGTTATCGGTGAAAAATTACCATTTAATAAAATAATAAATGAAATTTTATATTATTGATAAGTTTTTATAATATAATTCTTTGTAATAAAAATAACTTTAGGGTTACGGTGAAAAATTACCATTTAATAAAATAATAAAAGAAATTTTATATTATTGATAAGTTTTTATAATATAATTCTTTGTAATAAAATAACTTTAGGGTTATCGGTGAAAAATTACCATTTAATAAAATAATAAATGAAATTTTATATTATTGATAAGTTTTTATAATATAATTCTTTGTAATAAAAATAACTTTAGGGTTATCGGTGAAAAATTACCATTTAATATAATAATAAATGAAATTTTATATTATTGATAAGTTTTTATAATATAATTCTTTGTAATAAAAATAACTTTAGGGTTATCGGTGAAAAATTACCATTTAATATAATAATAAATGAAAAGGTTGGCGACTGTAGTTTTGAATTATGAATTCGGAACGCTAGGAATATTAGCGTTCCGAATTAAGAATTCGGACTGCTAGGAATCCTAGCGTTTCGAATTAAGAATTCGGACCGCTGATATTCCTAGCGTTCCGAATTTTTAATTCGAACCGCAAATATTCCTAGCGTTTTGGGTAGAAATAAAAATCTTTTAAAAACCTGGTTATTTATATTAAAATATATTTTTTTTTGGGTAAAAATAAAAATCACGGGAAAATATAGCCAATAGATTCAGTCATTAATTGCCAAGGCGTGTATTTTATGGAAACTTTTTTTTTTTTAAATATTTCCTCCTAGACACGGACTACAAAAATTAAGGCTCGGAGCCGCTTGGGACTTTGGAAGGTTGGGGCTTATAACTCCAGTCGGTGCCTAAATTTATTGCTCTTATATAATGTATTTTTTTTTTGCAAATAACCTCAGTATTTACTCTTGTTTGTAATAGAAGCCCCTTATTTCTTAGTAATTTAATGTTTGATATATCGTGTGGACCAGATATGCAGATAACTTCAAGCATCATCGAAAGCATTCGGAGAAAAAATGTCAAGGAGAAAGTTCATTAGAGTTGCAATTATTAGTCGTTTTCAAGCGAAATAACTTTTATGAAGTCAACGTTTAAATACTTTCAACACTATTTGCATCACAAAAATACACATTTATTTATTATAAAATATACGTTAAATTATTTCGAAAGCACACTTATTTGTATTTTTTGACCAAGAATAATTATTGATAACTTATTTTAATAGCTATCAATAACTGCTTTTAAACTTTCACTTGTTTTCAAAATCCCCTAAATTTATTATACTTGGCTATTATAATATGCACCCTCGATTCTTATAATATTCACACTTATTGTTTTAGACTTTCAAGCCATTGTTCGAATCATTTGCAAAATGCACACTATATTACAGTATAATCCGAAATTTTTATTTCTAACATTTAAAAAAAAAAAAAAACAACTAACCATTCGTTTGGTAGGATTTCGAAATCTAGCACGGCCGCACCGGCATTCTGCGGATCCATTTTAGCGGGGCCACAGAATGCTACTGCGGACCCCAAAATGAGTCTGCAGAACCATTATGTGGACCTTTTTTTTCAAAACTTTTGAGATATCTCAGGTGTCTCGATATCTGTGCAAAGTTAATAAATATAATATTAAAAAATTCAATAGATTCGTAAAATGCCTCAATATATGTGCAAAGTTAATAAATATAGTATTAAAAAATTCAATAGATTCATAAAATGGGTCAAAGTTCTATTCATAGTATTAAAAAATCAAAATCTTTGATATATCTCAGGTGCCAGATGCAAAGTTAATATAGATAGTATTAAAAAATTCAATGGATCATAAAATGGGTCAAAGTTCATGGTCAAAGTTCAATTCATAGTATTAAAAAATTAAAAACTTTGTATGATGCGTGGTGCCTTCTATAACACAAAAAAAAAAAAATGTGCCCCTGGGTCCGCACAATGCCGGTGCGGACCCATTTTAGGGTCTGCAGCGATATACTGCGGCCCCGCTAAAATGGAACCGCAGAATGCTGGTGCGGCCGTGCTAGAATTCGAAATCTCACCAAACGATAGTTATTTGGTTTATTTTTTCTTTTTAAATGTTAGAAATAAAAATTTCGGCAGTATAATGCACACTTGATTTTTTTTTTTTTTTGGAAAGTTAACGAAAATTAGTTGATTTTTATTGTTGAAGCCAATTGGTAATTTCACTGCTAACTATCTATTATTATCTCAAATTTGTCCAACAATTATATTGTGTCGCAATCGCATCATTTCTACATTTTTATCATAATTTTAAGTGTACAAATTTAAATTTATATAAAATTCAAATTTATATAAATTGTTTATAAATTGTTGTATAAATTATCTCATCGTAAATTATTAATTAAATAAAATTTAAATTATATATAAATCAATATAATTATAATAATAATATATTAATAGTTAGATATAAATATTATTTATCAATTATTTTATAAGATAATGAGTATGAAACAGCTCTTACATTCAATGTTTTTAAATGCGGCCACATGGACCGCATATGCTTATTTGGTCTGTTGTTGCGCTCAAAATGTCATGTAGTCACATATATGCGGATTTGAATATGCGGTCGCATAATAGTACATGCGGCATCGTCGATGCGAACACCTAGGAGTTGATTAGAATTTCTGTTAGGGTATTCATCTCTTTTGTGTTTTTAGGGGTTTTTTACATCAAATTTAATGATTTTTTATGTAAAATTTTATCATGAATTTTATTTCATGAAAATCATTGTCTATTTATTAGCGACTTTGAAAAAATTGGAATTCTAGGATATTATTCTCACCCAATTTCTAAGAAATTAATATGATAAATTCCTTAGACATATTCTCAATATTTTAAAATCCGCATAAACAAGTATACATTAAGATTCGCATATATTGTCGCATATCGTATATCCAGTATACAGTGACCTTTTGCATACATGAACAAAATCACATTTTAAAACATAACTTACATCTTACACATATTATTAATCCAATAAACTAACTAAAAGATAATTCATACATAGGCCCATCTTATTGAATATGATACTAATTACATAAGCAGGTAAAAGAGTTTCATTAATGTCCCTTACTAAAACACTCAAATATATTTTTATTGTTCATGAAATAAATATTGTATTTGTATTGTATATTGCTTTTGTCATTTCGTTGGTCTTCTTACTGGCGGCTGTCCTCTCCACTTTTTGCTGTTTCGTTTATGGTAAGTAAGAAATAGGAAAATACGAATAATTAATTGGAGTCTCGTAATTACAGAGCGTTCTCAGCCTCCTACCGAGTCCTACAACCTTCTAAAATATCAGCGTCCATCCAGTGCCCTATTCAGCAATGCTCTGTCCAACTCTTTTAAATATTTCGAGACAACTATTTAACATTCTACATTCAAGCTTTTAAATCTCAAATTTAAGTTATAATTTTTACTCTTTTAAATCTTTCGAGACAACTATTTAACATTGTTCATTCAAGCTTTTAAATCTCAAATTTAAGTTATAATTTTCACACAGGAAATCCAAATTCCCGAGTGCGATCCCCAAGTACTCTCTGTCCAACGCAGAGACGGAACTAGGAAATAGAGATTGGGAGGCTGAAAAATCAAATATACTGCAATTTCATTTTATAAGAGGGGCTAAAAAGTATTAATACATATGAGAATTACAAAATTTAATGGACTGAAGTATAAATTGTCAATTTATAGGGGGTGCTTAGCCCCTTTGCTCTCTAGTGTGTTCCGTCAGTGGTCCAACGCCTATGTCCAAGCCTTTGAAATTCTGTTTACATTTCTTTAAAATGTTACTCGCAACTCTTTAAACCTAGCTATGTCTACAAGCCTTTAAATCTTAGAATTTGGGTAGTTCAACTACTAACTACTTTTGTTTATAAGCTAAAAAGAAAATATTACTTTCACCCACTCATTTTTTTTCTCGATTATTCCGACAATCTATGATGAATTTTTTCGAATCTAAAAATACGAATGTATTCTACTCGATTTTTTCTTTCAAATGAAAGCTCGTGAGCACTTTAAATTCTCGAGCATTTAAACTTCTGTCTACAACTCTTTAAAAAAACTCATGTCAAGCCTTTAAACATCTATCTACAACTATTAATTTATCATTATTTTATTTTGTTTCACAAACATTTAAACCTCTGTCTACAACCCTTTAAAATAATCGTGTCAAGCCTTTAAACGTTGCATGCAACTTTAAATTTTGATTTACAGTAAAATTCTGTAGGCACTTTAAATTTTGTTTCTCAAGCCTCCAAATCTCTGTCTACAACTCTTTAAAGTATTTGTGTCAAACCTTTAAACCTCTATTTACTTGTGCTGGGAATCTTATAACAAAGGGGCACACTCGGATCTCCCTCCATATCAAGTATCCAGCTTCTTCCTCATCTCCTCTGATTTTTCTCACTGCATCTCCCTTCAAGTCTTGAATCGTACTCTGCCACGGAGGAGGGTAGAGGCGGATAGGAGGGCAGATAAGAGGCAGGGGTGGAGGAGAGACGATAGAAGGGAAAAGAGAGGTTTGAGGTTTAAAGGCTTAATGCGATGTAATTGTTAATGTTATTCACGAAAATATACGAAGTCTCAGATTTAGGATTTTTTTTTTTTGTATTTTCAATTTTTTAGTTAGAATGTTATTCATGTAACTAATAATATGTGATGTAATTGTTAATGTTGTTTATATTGGTTAATGTAGTGTTTTGGTATGTGTTGTGTTTAAAATTCACATTTTTTTTAAATTTAGTTTTTTTAATTTAAGTACGTAAACAATCAGGGCTAGTGGCACACGTGCAAATAAGAAATAATTGAAAATAACTTCTCCATCAAAAACCCTTTTATATTTGTTCTTTTCTTCATTTAAAAAGGACAATCTCAAAAAAAAAATTTACTTATTTTTTCATTATTCTTTTGTTGGTGGATGAAATTATAATTTTACTATCGCTTCTATAACCAATAAAAAAACTAAAATTACTATACTTCAATTTTGAAAACAAAAGAATATATGAAAATTGTTATATCATGTAACAAACTATATTGAATGTGTGCTGAAATAAAATAAATGGATGTACTATTTGTTTTTTACTCGTTGAGGAAGGGAGGTTGAAATAATAATTTGATTTCTCGTGAAAACTCTAATGATGAATTCAACTAATTTTAACTAAATTTATCTTAATTAAATTGAAAAGAAAAATATGAAATGTTTTTTAGTTGAAAGATTAAAATAAGAAATATTTGTCGGACCAATAGCACCTACTTCAATAAAAATGTCTTTTACATCGGGGTAAATATTTTTTTTAGGAAAAAATAAGAGTCTAGTTCATATTTGATTGATGATTGTGGTTACAAACATTGGGGTAATTCGTATCGTTTTATTACTGCAGAGGAACGCTTATGTACAATATGAGATGATAGGCAACGGATTGAATTTGTTCTGGGTCCTACTTAGGGCAGATTCAGGATTTTCATCAAGAAAAAAAATAACGAATCAAGTTTAAATAGCTAATTGGGTTCAAATCCATTAACTAATTGGATACTAGATAAAAAAACAATGATATAACTTGTAATTTTCAGTGCTCTGACTTTTAATTCTAATTACTAATCCGAATTGAAGGAATTTATTTTAAATTTAATTTATGTTACATATCAGAATTTTAGAGGAGGGTAAAATTTTTTTCAGAAAGAGACAAAGTTAATCCATACCTATAAATGTTCATAAATTTTCAAAATCTAGAGAAAGACAGTGTACGGTGCAATATTGTATGAGGAGGAGGGTTCAAATGCCTCCATTTTTAAAAACTTTAATAACTCAAAATTTAAAACTTAAAAGTCAAAATAAAACCGTTGGATATGATCTACATCATTTTATCTATGTGCTCATAAAAAATTATCACATTTCGATTTTGTTTTTATGTGAATCAATAAGTTGAAAAATCAACGTCTAGAAATTATCCACATTAGTACATTTTTTACAAGCTCTTGATGACAACCAAAACAAAATTAAATGTCACAATTTTTTAGACGTGTATAGATAAAATGATGTAGATCATATCCAACGGTTTTATTTTGACTTTTAAGTTTTAAATTTTGAGTTATTAAAGTTTTTAAAAATGGAGGCATGATGGAGGCACAAAAAATGGAGGCATTTGAACCCTCCTCTTGTATGAGATATTCATCCAATAATTCCAAACAATTTAAAAGGGAAGAAAATAAACAGACTTCGTCAAATATGAAAGGGGAGGCTGTAACCAATTATCCATTTTCTTAACGTCCGTTCGCTTATATATCTTTAGATTTGAATGGAATTCACCATGTATTTGAAGCATCTTGCAAAAAGTTTAGCAGAGGCAGGGGTGGATGCAGAATTTCTGTCAGGGAGGAGCAGAAATCGAGTTAAAATAGCTTATTGAATTCAAACTCATTAACTAATCGGATACTAGATAAAAAAAATAATCAACATAATAAGAAACAATAAAAATAGTATAGTCTTACATAATAAAAAACAATAAAATAATATCATTTTACATATTAAAAAATAACAAAGTTGGTCTGGATCTGTAAATTTCTATAAAATTTCTATAAAAACAATAAAGTTTCTCATTAACAGTGTTTTTGGACTGGTCTGGCAGGCTTTCCAATTTCAGAGAGGGACAACAATTTCCAGAGAGAAGCAAAGTGGTACCGGTTCCGTATTTTTCCACTGAATTTCAAAATCCAAAAAGGAGCAGTTGCCCCCCTCTGACTGTGTATGGGTCCGCCCCTGACAGGTAGTATGCGATCCAAGTCAGGAATCTGTCCAATTATGTTGCCGCCTCTCTACACAAAACATTTTTAAGAGGCTTGTACGGAAGTGTGATTAGACAAAAAAAATGTAAAGTCCAAGTCACTTTATAATTAGGAGTTTAAAGAGTACAAGAGGTTTAGTTCACCTGAAATTGCAAACATCATAATGTTGAATGTTTTTTTTCAATATTTTTCTCATATGATTATAAGAGTCCACTAGGTTGATACAAAAATGTCTATTTCATGATATTGATGATAGACATAGAAAGCAAAAACATCAAAAGGTATAGAAGAAAAATTGTTTTACAAGGGAAATGATTTTGCTGGAGCATCACAATGATGCTATATGCTTTATTCTTCTTAAATTTTTTTAACAATTTTTTTTTGCTATGATAAATTATAATCTCTCCGTTTACCTTATATCAGAGTTCTTTAGTCTTTCAGTTATCATGTTTATATTTTTCTGATTTAATTGATCATTATACAAAATGAATTCGATAAATTAAAAATTTGGAACTTAATATTTAACTCGTGAAGTATATTAGAATTAACAGTTAGGGTTTGTAAATAAAACTAATTTGTGGAAACTTAATTCGTTCATTGGTATATGCTACAGTACCCCTAAAAAGTTGGGATATAAATCTGCTGTTATTCTAAAGAGATCACAGGACCCTGTTATTTCTATCACAACCGTTCAAAAATTTTTATGCGCGAATCTCAAGGAAAAAAGCTTTTTGTGCCTGAATCTCGACAAAGATCAACGGCTGAGATCAGAATAACAGGTCCTGTTATCTCTTTGAAATAACAACAGATTTATTTCCAAAAAGTTGTCTCCAAAAAAGCGCAGCAGATACTTTATCATGTGAGATGACACGAACTATATTTCTTTTGAAGAAAGCTCATTATATATGTGCACTAATTTGGATTCAATTTGGACTCCAATTAATTGTACGCCATTAATTTATCTGCTGAAACTTGTGTCCAAGTACCAAGTTGTGAAAGTGAAACTTATTTTGTATAATTGATAAAAAAAAACCTCCGAAAAAACTTTTGTTTCTTTAATTAATTTAAAACCTTGTTGTTTGATGACATGTGAAAGCTTAAGTATCAAACTCAAATACGTTAACAACGCAATCTCAACCTCTCAATCCGTTGCCAATAGTTCTGGTTAATTCTGATAACGGACCGACATCTAATTTTTCATTTCTTTTTCGTTTGTTTGCCCCTAAGTCACAGAGCCATAGATTTCGTAGCTTCTACGGAGATTTTCAAAGAAAAAGTTACGAATCCATATCCTTGACGGTACCGTAAAAGATTCCCTTTCACAATTAGCTATTTACGGTATGAGATTTAACTCTCAGTCGGTTTGGGATTCGGGCTGACTGAGGGGCAGTATTATTGGGCTTTGAGATTCGTGCCAAGTTAAAAAGAACGGTCCGGATCAAGTAATTGTAAAAGATTCCCTTTTACGGTACCGTCGTTGATATGAATTCAAAGTTACAGCCTCATAAAGTGAATTTAGAAATGTAATTACTTGAGCCTACTAGAAATTGAATTTTTTTTACTGAAAAGTTGACATTTATTTTCAAATTCTAACCTTTGAGAAAAATTATGAATTAAACGGGGCCATTAATTTTTTTCTATCCTGTGAGTTCATAAATTATTAATTAAGTATTTTATAGAAAAATAAGTATTTGTACAACCAAAATACACTAAAAATATAAATATGTACTCCACGTTTACAAGCATATTGGCAAATACAATGAATGAACGAAGACTACAGTCTCATGAATTTGCTCAAGTTAGAAATAATAGTTTCAAAAATTATTAAATAACCAGAAATTATATGTGAATGAACGAAGAGTACTCATAATGTGTTCTCGATTAACTTTTTTTTTTTTTTGAAAGAGAGATAGAGGTAATTATCTTTCAAATCCAATATCTATGTTCGGATTTCGAACTTGAAACCTCCCAATCAAAGTAGTATTGTCTTTTGCTACCTGAATAAACGCTGATTTTTTTAATTCTCAATTAACTAATTCATAATATATTTCTGGAACCTAACACTTTTAGATTGAGAACAACAATACATTCATTTTCAGAGGCGGAGCTAGACTTTTGAGCTATGGATTCAAATGTAAATGATGGTAATCATATAAATTTTCATGTTGCTAAGGGGAGCCAATTTTACGTTATCCATAGTATTTTTTTTTAAGAAGTATTAATTACCGATAACATTTTACTCTTAAAGTATAGGAAATTGGAAGTTGCTAATAGTCCCCAGACATCAATCCTTGGATTATCCCCGGATTCAACAGAAAAATGTCTGTAAACTTCTTCACGGGATTCTGTAAACTTCAATCTAATCATGTAAACCAATTCAATGAATTCTGCAAACATAACAACTTTTCATTACCGTGTGGTCTCCAATAAATCTCCAGTTTAATCTCCAGTTTAATAGCTTTAACTGCTTTGACCGGGATCACTTGTAGACCTTTGACCAGGACTTCTAAGACCGCATCTGGAAGATCTCTAACAACTTTTCAAAACTAGTAACTAACAGGGACCACTTTAAAATTTTGTAAACAAATATATGTAAAAAAACAATAAAAAAAAATTTCCAATGTTTTTTCAAATTTGCATCTAGATGATACTCCAATTATTTTGAATTATGTAAATCTTATCACATAACTATGTAGACAGTTTCGTTGAATACTGTAAACCGGTACAAAAAATAATTTAATTTTTTTTCAAAATTTTATTTTAATTTAAAGGAAATTAATTCTGCATCTAGATCCTTCTTTCAATTTTTTGAATTATGTAAATCATATCACATAACTCTGTAAACTTAATATTTGTTATGTTTGCATGATTTAAAGAAATATTTTACAAGATTCAAAGAAACAGTTTACAGGGTTTAAAGTTGTCCCGGGTTAGTTTTTAGTTTTGAAAAGTCGTTAGAGAACTTCTACAAGCGGTTTGAGTGGTCCTGGTCAAAGTACTACAAGAGGTCCAAGTGGTCATAGTAAAGCGGTTAAACTAGAGAGTTTATTGGGGACCACACTATAATAAAAAGTCGCTAGTTTTGAATTTGTTGAATGGGTTTACATAATTGAGTATTGAAGTTTACATAATTATAAGAAGAAACACTTTTCAAGGGAAATTTTTTATTGGTAGTAATTAATAGAAAAGAAGAGAGACAAATGGTAAGATTACAGTAATATTTATATTGGTAGTAAGATCGGTAGAATTTCTACCGATCTAAACTAGTTTATTTTTTTCTTTTTAATTTTTTAGTAAAAATTTTTTTTTTTACAAAAATAGATAAAGTATCTTAAAATTTAGATATATAAAAAACATTCCATCTTTTGAAAAAATTTCATAGTTTACTAGAAATTAAATATTAGAATTATCTCCATCTATACATCAGATTAAAAAAATCAAGTTAAGATCAGTAGAAATTATATCTATCTTACTATCAATATAAATATTACTGTAATTTTACTATTTATCTCTTTTCTTTTCAAGTGGTGACAGTTGGTTTGGGGAATATTTGGGGATTGATGTTGAGGGACATCGCGAGAAACAGCTGCTGTTAATGGCAGTTGAAAGCGCGTGAGGATGGATCTTGAGATTTTCCAGAAATTAGACTTGGGAAATATTACATTTTCTCTAGAAAATTATATATGAAAATAACTTTTGTAAAAATCAATGGGGTCAACTGACCCCCAACTGTGTTGTATGTCAATCCGGCCCCGTCCATTTCCAAATCCCAATCTTCAGATTGCCCTTTCTATCTGCCAATCCATGATTCTCTTGACTATAATAGAGACCTACGAAGTCTCCAATGGCATTATGTGTGGTAGTGCGAAGTGATGCCTGTCAAAAGGAAAAGGTAATAAAGAGGGTAGAGAAGAAGGTACTTCCTTTGGCCTCTCTACCATCCATTTCTCCTCTGTTGTCTTTGCTGTTTCTTTAATTAGTGGAGAATCTAGTAGGATAGATATGTCCCGGCATACGTACCTCTATTCACCTACTTTATTTCCAAGCGAATTATTGCTAATTTCAGCATTATTTGGCAGTACTATCAGATTGTGCAATCAATTTATGATATTAACCAAAGAACAAATATTCGTCCCTTTGAACTTCAACGCGGTTCTTAATATCTTTCATTTCGAAGGTGTTGTTCTAATCACTACAACCTGCTTGCATCATTTAGGATGCAAATGGTGGAATATTTTTTAGGTAAAAAAAGAACATATAGCTGGTCCTGTGTGTAGTCTTTAATCATCTGAGACTGGGACCAGTTTCAGTTTGATAAGATGGTATGTTCTACAATCGAATGGAAAGAAACAGAAGCAAAAACATGAATCCTAGATTCTAAATCAACTTTCCGACCAATTTATTCATTTGTTACACAGTAGCGACAACTCATATGGATAATACATCATCAAACTCGCAACAATTCAAAGTTCATTATAATCCAACCAGGTTGCGACTAAGATACATGAATCAACATTCTCTTTTACTTATTAATTTTCATGTGTATCATCAACTAGAATTATATCATCAAACTAAACTAAGATACATGCATTAACCATATTTCATTAGAAAGAGACATTGTTATAGTGAAAGAACTAATTTTCATATTTTTATTCTATTCTTGTGATACTTGTATATGCTTATATCCCTTTTATGGTGTAATATATACTTTCCATGTAGATATATACTTGTATATACTTATACTTCTTTTATGGTGTACTTTATACTTTCCTTGTAGATACTTGTATATGCTTATACTTCTTTCACTACTAGAATCTGAGTTTATTGCATGGTAAGGAAAATAGCTTGTTGCAAGGAAATATGCTTGCAACAAGCCCGAAAATACTTGTTGCATTGAAATACCCTTGCAACTCTGCCCTTGCAACAAGCTTCCTTACAACTACGAAGTATTTGCATGAGCAACCATGCAACAAGTTTTTTCTGACTTGTTGCAAGGAATTACGCTTGCAACAACTAACCATGCAACTGCTTTTACATCTGACCCCGTTCGGAGTATTTGCAAGGGGAGATAGCATGGGCCCCATCTGGTTATTTGCAAGGGGAGGGAACGTGGGTCCCACCTGACTATTTGCAAGGCTAGGGAACGTGGGTCCTACCTGACTATATGCAAGGATAACTCACGTGGGTCCCACCCTGACTATTTGCAAGGATGGGGAACGTGGGTCCCAGCTGACTATTTGCAAGGCTACCACACGTGGGTCCTACCTGACTATATGCAAGGCTAACACACGTGGGTCCCACCCTGACTATTTGCAAGGAGAGCGATGGGTCCCACCTGACTATTTGCAAGGCAAGGGAACGTGGGTCCCACCTGACTATTAGCATGGGAAGATGATTAGCTTATTTCATGGGTGATTATTTTCAAGAATGTTATTTACATTTTGTGCTTGCACTGCCATAATACTATTTGCGTGGAAATACCGATGAATATAATAACAGGAAATTGCTGCAGATCAGCATGCTCCAATTCTACAATCCTCCCTCCCTGTACCAATCTGGTACCAGCCCAGTGCTGTTTTACAATTCCCAGTTCCCCATTCATCAAGATTTACATAAAACAACACATCAAAAATATGTAGAAAGCAACTAATAAGCATTGAACAACCAATTTAAAAGCAGTAAAACAACATAGGTAATGAAAGTCTTAATTTCTAAATATACACAAAATGTACCCACCTGTCAAGCATTCACAAAATAAACTCACCCCCAGGAGTTAAAACTATACCCACAATATAACCAAAAAAACTTTACCCTAAATATTGACAACCCTAGTAGAACTCCTTGGTTCATGTCGACGGGTGACTGCCCCACCAATCTGTCATTGCGGCCTCATTCCCCGCAATATCTTGTCCAGTTGGAGAGGTCAGCAGTGCTTGAAAAGACCCTTCATGATTTGGGTGTGAAGAACCAGCAACATCCTATGTATACAAAATTGTAATGTTAGAAAATTAATTTGAGTTAATTTAAAAAATTAGTCATGTAGTTGAAGCCTGTCAGAAATAACTTATTATTGGTCATATAGTACTATTACCCATTATTGTTGTGTACTTACCTTACTAGCTGGTTTTTTCCATTATATTGAAGGGTTAGTAGGTGGGAAAACATTGGAGTGTACTTGTCAAATTAGGCTAATGGTCATGTGCAGTCACTGTAGTTCTAGTACAACAGTAGGTGTATTTTGAGGCACTAATCCAGCATTACCGTGACGTCACTTAGATTTATATCTTCAATTTTACCTGTAAATAACCCGTATTCCCTGCCATACCATCTTGTGGTAGTTCAGCACTGGTAGCTGGTGCCTAAGTTAAAAAATTGAAAGAACAAAGGTTAGTATAGGCAGGACTGCTAGCTGGCGTGTTATCAAAGCATTAATCTTAGGTGTGTACATAAAATCCGTGAACACAACAAACCCTTTTATTTTGAAACCCTAAAGTAACCCCGAATTTGGTAAGACCAACCTGTTGAGGAGGATGTTGTAACCCATGCATTTTGAATAACTGTTCGAACAGTAATTGATTTTGTGCTTGATCTCTTTGCCTCTCGGCGCGCTCCTCTGCGATACGGCGATCACGTTCTTGCACGATCGCATCTACTTCTGCCCTAGAGAATGTCTCCTGCACCCTATTATTTGTCACCCCAGATAAAGAAGACGCTACGTGGTTCTTCCTTTCTCGGGTGGTTGGTGTTTGCACCTTTCCTTCAAGCACACTTCCAAAGGCCCAGGCACGGCCATGGGTTGTTGGGCCCAGGGCTGTCAGAAATAACGTGCTGTCGTCCAATTCAGCATTGGCCTGATCAGCCTTCAATTCCTTAACCTTCCTCTATTAGAATATGACAAAGTTGAGAAATATGTATTAAAGTTGAAATTGATAAGTGAACTGGTTTTATAGAGGCAGATGTCTACAATGCATTAGACTAATGTTGTTACCTATAACAATATTTTTCGTGGGCCGTGTAATAAAGTTGGAATTGAGATGGCATTAATGTCTTTAGTCTTCTGCAGTGACCTACTTTATTGACCGGTGAATTGGGAAGGTGTTTTAAGTACCAGTAATTGGTCCTTTACATGTCTGTTGGTACTCGGTGGACACCACAAAATTATTTTTAAAAAACTGTACGCTTGTAGAATTCCACTTACATAAACTTTCTCTTTTCTCTGGTTTGTAAATTGCAAAGTGTTGATATCAAACTCGTGAACCTGCCCGCTTGTCTCGTCGGCTGTTGGATCAGCTCCCCCATTGACATCACTGTCCACATTTATTTCGGTCACACCCTCCTCGACAGTACTTTTTTGGGCCACAACCGGTGATACGCCATTTTCTCTTGCACAATGAATATGGATGTAAAGGTCCTCCATGGTTGGCTTTTTCCCATTGAACAAAGTTGTCTCAAGAAGAAAACCACGAATTCCAATTAAAGGTTAGATGAATGCTATTCTAAAAATATTGATAAAAATTGAACCTAAGTATTCGAGAGCCTACCAGTTTCTCAAAATGTTGGTGAGCACTAGCTGATCCAGCGTAGTGGGCGACCGTTCCAGATGCCATGCGGTTTTGTTGGTTTTGTCTACTGACCTCTTGCCACGCATCTGAGAAGAAGATATCGCAAAGACCTCGCCAATGTATCGGGGCCACACACCAATGCGGCTCATTGGCCTTCCATGCAGCAATGTCCCAACCATATTTTTTTATGCGATTACGCCTTGCTCTGCCCAACTCCTCACAGTACCTTTTGCATGCTATGGCCTCGAGTACTTCACGACAACGGTTAATGTCTTCATATTCAGCATACCTATACCTCTCCTACATCAAAGAAAATTAGAGAGTTCACATCCAGATAAACTGAAGTGATAAGCGGTGAGAAGCCTTTTACAAAATGAATTCAGATAAACTGAAGTGATGCCCTAAATTGAGGATATGCTCCTAAGACCTACCTCAAATTAGAAAATACTAAGTAAAGAGATAAGTATCTCTAGCGTCTACAACAACATAAACACCAAAGTAATGCTTAGTTGCAATTAGGAACCTAAGCATGTGAAGGGTCTAAAAAAGCTGATGTACTGCATTTTTTCGTAATTGTACTTAGGAAAACTATGAACCAAAAGAGACTGTATTTTTTACCTAAAAAGCAAGGTACTGTAGTGTATTTCCTGATTTCCAACCATTGAACAAAGCTGGGCTGTAAACTTCTGGAACCGAAATTTGGTGAAATTATTTTTTGGAACCGATCTTTGCTGTACAAATCCCCCTCCAGTTGAACAGAAAATATAAAATTAAGCCTAAATATAAAGTTTACCAGAAATTCTATCTCCAGGTTTTTTTTTGATGTGTCATCGAAACCATGAAAAGATCTTAATGGTGCAGGCATGAGGCGAAGGGCAAGCCTAGTGATCGTCGCTGCTATCAACCTTGGATTTGATGCGCAACTGAACTCGTGTTGCCCAACTCGCCATACCTCTGGTCGTTGACTAGGTCATCTTTCACCGGCATTATCACCCCAGGACCTCGTCCCTTTTTTTTTTAGGTTGGCAAGGTGGGATTTCTCCTTCGGGTGCAGCATTCAAACTGTCACCGACATCTACTGGGAGGTCTGCACTACGTTTCCTCTTTGTGTATTTGGTAGCTTTTGATCTTGCGACTCGAGATTTTTTCTGGGGAGCCATTTCACCTTTGCTAACAAGGGAAGAAATATGATGTTATTTACAAATTAAAAGTTTGATGTAAAACTTAATTAGTGTCCAGTAAATTAAGTAAGACTCATCAGGTACATGCAATTGTTTAATTAGCAAACTCATCAGGTACATGCACAAATTAATTCTCATGTACTTGGCTAATAATTATATATTGAGTTATTGAGTTATCCCTACCCATGTAAGCCTAATTGAGAAGAGATATTCCTAGTTAGAATAATTGGCACCAAATTTGTTATCTCTACCCATGCAACATAATTCCTTGAAAACAGTTACACTACTGGTCTAAGATGCAAAAGTAAAATTGGCACCAAATTGCAAAGTAATTCATACCACTGCAGAAACTAAGTCAGGATAAACACAATATAAATGTTTTTACAGAATAATAAATTACGAACAGAATTTCAACCAAAAATTTAACCTGATGTAAACATGGGAATGAACCTTCAATATAGTCTCAACATAAACTAAAACTTAGAGATGAAGAAAAAATAGTCTCAACATACAAGACTAGTACTTATATATTCTAAGAAAACACATCCCCCACGACTTAGACTCCAACAAATGGTTAACCTTTCAGATATCCCATCAACACGACCAAAATATATGGAGGGGAAATATTACCCTTCACTACCTATTAAAGTACAAAATCACCAACATTCAAGTATTTCTCCAACAATAGTAATAAATAATTATAACTCATCACAAAAATAACCAAGTTAATTTATAGGATTGAACAAATTAAACCTATAATTAAGTTGTAAAAGAATCCAGGTGCAAGCAACTAAATATGCAAAGATTTGTCCATTTTATCCAGACTTCTTATGAGCAAGAGTTCAAAACTTGTTTCTTCTTTTGTTTGCAAAGGTCCTAGCTGCAAACATTCCAAGTCATAAAAAAAGGAAAATTTACAAATAACAGAATTGAGCATGGACTTCAATAAAGTCTCCAAGGCCAACTAGTTACTTAGAGATCTAAAAAACACCTCCACCTGTACATAATCCTATCAAATGATCAACAATTCCAATACCATCAACAAGACTAACATATATAGAGCGGAACTGTTGCCATCAATAACTACGAAATTATATAAGCACAAAGTCACCAACAATAGTAAAATATCAACTTATTACAACCTTACAAGAAAGAAAATAGAAGACATCTGCAACTATGTTTAGTTCTCTATTCTAATGGTTCCAAATTACCAACTCAGCAAAAAAAGTGTATGACATTTATTACCAGATCCCAAAAATATAAAATCTCACCCTTATTCATAATGTTACGATGGGACCTCACATCTTAATGCCACAATAACATGAGTCACTTCATATATGACAATTAATGGTTCTGACTAAATAGGTCCTCACATCTTAATGCCACAATAACATGAGTCACCCTTTTTAAATTAACCATTTCCAATGTCTTACTGCAACAAACATCAAATAACTCCTCTATTTGATGTTTCAACTATTCATGTAATCATTTAATCACTTAATTGTTGAACACAAATTCAGGAAATTGTAATTAAACCTTCAGCTTTGAGTACTACCTTGAAATAGTAGTTCCACTACTGGTCTGGTTAGGGATTCGAAAAATTGGCACCAAATTGCAACCTAATTCAGTCCACTAACTGAAAGTACGAGCAAAAGCTAGCACAGGCATAGATTTAGGGTAGAACCTGACAATGCCGAATTAGGCTAATTTTCCAAAAAAAAATGAGCAGAAGGGGCCTAATTAGAAGCAAAGATGCCCAAATTAGCTTCTTTTTCTTCATTACTTTAATTCTGACATTCTCAAAACAAGAGGAAAAAGAGAGATAAGGAGGTAGGAGACGATGTACAGAAGGCCTTACTCCTAGTAAACGAGAGTCTGGAGAGAGATCGAGTTACATACTTCGAGATTTTTACAGTGAACTTCAGTGGTAGATGAGCGGCATAAAAGAGAGAGGGATAGAGATTAGAGAGCGCCGGTTTTGAGAAAATAGGGTGGAAGTGTTTCTCTCTCTCAAATCGATTTCACACATTTGGGGGTAAGGCCTTGGCTGGGTAGAACCGAAATGACCTCTGATTCATTTCATATTTTGCTTGGCCATCGTGTCATGATCCTATAAGATCTGTGAGAGTTGAGATTCTTGCATATCTGTTTTGTACGGTTGATATTTTGTATTGGCAATGTGCAAGGTGTGGCGATATCCCAGAGGTTAACCTCGTTTTAGAGAGTTTGAGCGGGGACCGAAATATGCATCTGATCGGATGGGGGGGAAATGGAATTTCGGCTACTGGCGCCCATTTTGGTCTTAGAAACATGACGGTTATGGCTTCATGCAAGTAAGTGACCTCATAAAATTGTATTGGATTATGTACGCCGTGCGCTGCACTTAGTGATTTATGCTCTCTTTAAATTTTCGACAGTGTACCCATTATTAAAACAATTAGTGTTATGGCAGTGAAGTGAGTTGTCCAAAAATACTTTGTAATTAATTACAAAGTAAAATTATTATGAATTGGGTTAAATTACTAAAGTAAAATACTTTTGTACTTAATTTTATGTTAGTAATTAAAAAAATTGTTTTTTTGAGTTTAATTTGTCATACAGTTAAAAGACTATCCTTGTTATTCTTTGAAGTAGCACTTGTAATATATATATGATTAGTCATTTATGTGTAATTAGTGAGTTGCAAAACAATGCAACAAAAAATTTCCATCCCCCCAAGCATTAATAATAATTAAATTTTCACATCAATACATGCTAATGTTATAGTTAATTGCATAATTAAATTAATTTTGCACATCCAATTATATTTTTCTTACATGCATATTGTTCTATGTGGATCACATCCTCTATATGACTATGAGACATGAACTCTTGTAACGCGAGATAATGAAGCCGCAATGAAATAACCGTGCGGTAATTGATCATAACCGTTGAATTGAAGACCACTACGTTTATTATATTGTTGGCAAGTTTCACCGATTAACGTTCTTGTTTACCACTCCATCCATTTGAATCGAATATCGAACCATCAAATTGGCCCACAAACAACTTCGCGGCTGATCGACACCAAGACATAATGGAACGTGCTATAATTTGTATTGGTTAGTTCAGTGTCATATGCTGATCATATGATAATAAAATTCGGGTCATTTCATCGCAGATCAACCGTCCAAAATTAATTTAAAAATGAACGGTCCATAATTTTTCTTAATTATTTGAGGGTGCAAAAAAAAGTGGTAACTTTACAAAATTATGTTGTTAAGTATCTTATTTCCCATATATGAGTTTCGAAATTATTGGGAATTTTTGGATGTTTTTTCATACTAGTTTCTGTTCATATCAGTACCTAATTAACAGTGACTGCAGATCATATGCCCTCCGATTGGTGAGGAATGGTCTTGATCTTCTCATTTGGAAAGCTGCTGGGTATAGAGTGACAAATCCCTGAAGTAACGAAATATTTCCTTTCAAATTCGACTGTTGATGCTGCTAATGATGCTTCAATATTCGGGCTTGGATTTGAGCGAACCGCTCAGATCTAACTCGACTTTTGATGTTGCCTGAGGCCAAAGCCTTCTTGGGTAGGTCTCCCAAGTTATGACGGATTCGGATCCTCTGTATTAACTCGAATTGACGATTTCCGATATGAACCGTCTGGAGAGAGATCCGCACTAATATTAAAGTACACTGCGTTATAGGATTGGACATGATTCTTACGAAATATGATCGTGCTGTTCATAATCTACCACCGAACGGTGCGATAATGCAGAGGATGCGTATTCATTTACGAGTTACGACCCTCACTAGATAGAACTCCGGACTTAACATATTTTTCAAAACCAAATTCGAAAATCAAAGCCTCCATTCCTCTCCTCTCCCCCTCTCTACCAAATAGCCGACGGTCGCTCTTCCACCGCCTCCATTCCGTCCACCGCTTCGATCTAAGTCGCCGTCGCCATTCCGATTCACCGACGTCGATCTTCTCTGCTGCCTCCATTCCCGGTCACCTGCCTCCAAACCCTTCCACCGCTAGGGTCTAAGCGGCCGTCGCTTGCCCGAAGCACCGACGTCTCTTTCTCTCTACTAGATCGGCGCCTACCAGAATCAATGTCAAGCGGTAATGACTTTTGATTTAGGGTTTGTTAATGAGTTGGGGTTTATGCAACCAACCGGGGGGGAAATGGAACTTACAGTGATAGAGACTCCCAAACTGTTCATTTAATACTGCTGGTCAGAACTTGGAAAGGGGTTTTGTTATTTTAGAATTTTTTACTTTTTGATTTCACATCTTAACTGTTCTGTGGTTATAATTTAGGGTTTGTTAAGTGGTTATAATTTAGTTCTTGTTCAAGGTGATATAATTTAAAATACTACTGGTTGGTTTAATACTACTGGTTCATTTAAACTACTGGTTGGTTTTTCCCTAAATCATAGTTATAATTTAGTGGCAAGGTGATATCTGATCCATTTATCTATTTTGGAAATTATCTGAATCCGTATTCGGATTCTTTCTTGACAAACAATTATCCGGATTCGTTTACACCCCTAATTTCAATTCCATGACAAACACCATACTTTTCCATTTTAGAAAGGTGCAAACAATTTGAAATGCACTTTTTTTTTATACTCATTCACAATTCACAATTCGCTTCAGAATTTCATGATTATGATTCACGATCCGAATCACATATTTGACAATAATGAATAGGTGCTTCAGTTTTTCATTAATCTAAAGTCAATTTCTCAATTGATTTCAAATTTGAGTGCAATTGATTTCAAATCAGGGTTACATTTCGTTATTTGTTTAAGATGATTTTTATCAAATGAAATTTCGACTTAATGGCTCACTGAAATTTAGACATGGTTAAATATTTTAACAGAGCAGTTTGACTTCCTGCAGCACACAAACAATATGCAGTGCTGTTTTGATTATATAATTGTGCACTGCAACAAATTGTATTTTATCTTCTACAATTTTGTTTACCTAGATATGTACACTGATCAGTTTACTTAAATTACAATTAACATTCCATCCGATAGCAATATATTACTAATAATTTTGTTGTATTGTGCTGCTGAGTCATATTTTCCAACTTTATTGATGCTTTTGTTTATTTTGTAACCATAGGTTCCATGGATGAAGCTGCCAACAAGACTGCGGGCTCAGATCTCAAGGGAGAACCTAAACGAAAACTGCAGGGTTCACTAAGGCACAGATTGTGGCAATGTCGATGAGAAACCGGGGAAGTCCATCCAAGCATTCCAAACCTCCACCGTTGCCAAAACAAAACTGTTTGCCCCCGCTGCGGGAAGACCCCGAGATAGAAGCAAATCTGGCACCACCTGTTGCCCACCCAACCCCACCAACGCCTCAGAGCCTTCCCATTCCAAACAACACTGAATGAAT
>JAJGRW010000892.1:196347-229000 GCA_025461045.1 Carex parvula | reverse complement strand
ATACTTTGGCATCTACAATTTAGTATGTAAGTGGGTCGTTATCCCTCTCCAGAAGTTTGTTGCATAAACACATTCCCACATAATGTGATCCTTAGTTTCCGTATTATGTGAAAGGCACAGGTGGCATCCCGGTGGGATCGTGCATCATCTCATAAGTAGGACTTCTTGCATCAGAATCTTGTCATCCGGCATTAGCCATAAGAAGATCTTAACCTTCATTGGTGTGGGCAATTTCCAAAGCAAAGACTGATATTCGCTGAGGACCCCTGTGTGGTGCATCAGTCGGTACGCGGAGGCGCACGTGAAGACTTATGTTGTTGTCCAATTCCACCTGATCCCTTCATCATAATGCACCGAGACCCTGAAAAAAGGTATTAAGGATGCTAGGTCGTTGATAAAGAACGATTTGCTTACATTTTCATGGATTTGCGAGACCCTAGTAATGCCGTGTAATCTTCTTATCATTGAGGGATAGATTCCCTGTGGGTTGTCTTCAATTTGCCCATATCCATTTTAATATGAGAGCCTCAGTTTGTTGTCTCAGATCAATAATTCCCAAACCTCAATTAATTTTTAGTGTACACACTTTTTCCCAATTAACCAAGCAATTTATACCTTTGCATGTTGCGTTACCCTTCGAGAGGTAGTTCCTACGCATTCGGTCTATGTGTTTAGTGACCCCCACTGGAAGCCGTAGGGCCTGCATGTAGTGTAATGTTATGGGGCCGACATGACTGCTTTGATTAAGGTTACTCTTCTTCCATATGAAAGGAAATTTGAGGTCATCCTTCCATTCTAGCTCGAAAGTGTCAAAAGCCTTTTCAATGTCCACTTTATATAGGATTGCTAGGAGTTTTTTTCTTACAACAAAAGGTTAGAAATTCCCGCGTAGCCAGGAAAGATTCCATTAGTGATCGACTTTTGACAAAAGCTGTCTGGTTATGGGATATGAGTTTTGGCAAGTGCGGCTGGAGCCTATTAGCCAAAATTTTCGTGATGATTTTTGAGACCGTATTGATAACACTAATTGGTATGAAATCTGACATATTTATCGAATTTGGCATTTTTGGAATTAGTGTTATCAAAGCCTTGTTGAGCCGTGTAAAATCTGATGCATTGTTAAGGACCGTTCTTGTTAGATCCAAGAAATCATTTTTGATGATTTGCCAGAAGGCCTGGAAAAATTCATTGGGCAAGCCATCATGCCCGCTTGCCTTGCCTTTTGGCATGTCATTTATTGCCTTCAAAGCTCCTCTTCTGAGACCAAGTCATCTAGGTTCCTCAATTCCGCTTCATAGCCAGGCCCCACCTTGCCTGTCAGGTTAAATGGTGTTTGGTGCCGGGGCTCTTGCCTATAAGGTTTTTGTAGTGATCATGGATGAATTGGTGAAGCAAGTTTTGTGGTATTGCATCCTCATCCTGTGAGTTTATTGAGATGATTTGGTTGATGTTTTTCCTCCCATTTGTCACTGCATGAAAGAATTCGTATTTTTGTCCCCCAGTTTGAGCCACGTACATTCCGACCTTTGTTTCCATTTTGCCTCCTTATCTGCTGCCAGCCTGGAAATATGTTCTCTCAATCTATTCTTAATCGAAACTCTACCGTGTTGAGGTAGGTTTCTCTTTTTTGAATTTTTCTTGGGACCATCTTCTGAGTTCTCGTTGAACCGCGTAAATTTTCCACTGCATTCTCTTAATCGGTTCTGGTTTGGACACACTGTTCAAGGCACGTGTGACTACCTCTTGGATGTCATCATATTTGAGCCATAATGTTTCGAACCGAAAGGGTCTTTTTGGTGTTTAGGTGTGGGGTTTTAGATTAAGAAGTAATGGGGTGTGGTCAGAGGCCGTGGTTGGTAAGTCGCCTACTTCATAGGAGGCCCCAAAGTTATTCCAGTGATGCGATAAAAATATTCTATCTGGCTTTGAGAATGTAGGGTTAGGTCATTTGTTCGACCACGTGAATTGGCAGCCTTGCAACAGGACCTCAAGTATAGCTTCGTCAATGAAGGCATTGAAATCCAACATGGTTCCCAGGTTTCGAATATCACCCGTTGTATCTTCTGAACATCGAAAAAGATTGAAGTCACCCATCACTATCCACGGTAAATCATTTTTTGACCTAATCAATTTTAGTTCCTCTAGAAGTATTCTTTTGTTCCTATCCTCCTGTGGACCGTATACTCGTGTGCACATAAATGTTAGTTCATTTTCCTTATCACCACAGTGACACTATATGAAAGAGTAAATGAATTAAGGAGAGATAATACATAACTCCAAGTGAGCATTATCTTCCTCTTGATCCCTCCGCATTTACAAAAGAAAATTGCTTAAATTTAGAGGGACAAACTTGTTGGACCCCAAATATAGTACAATCACACCACTTAGTCTCTTGAAAGCAAAGTAACTCGGGTTTAGATGCTAGTACAAGGTCTTTGACAACCACACATTTGTTAGCATCCCCTAAACCCCGCACATTTCAACTCAAAACATGTAAAGGAAATTTAAATTCATTAATCATGGAGGTAGTGTTACACAAAGAGCCCTTAATTAGTTTTACAATCTCTTACTTAATAAAACCAAAATTAACAACTAATTAAGGCAGTTCCCTACATAAGGTCCTTACATCGACCCATCTACACGATCCTCCTCATCGGAGAGATCATCCTGATTATCAAAGTCAAAAGCCCCCATTACCGACTCTTCAGTATCATCCATATGACTGCTTTTCCTTTCTCCTTGTTGCTCGGCCCTTTTTTAGTGACCTTCTCTGGTTGGTTGGGCGTCCTCAGTCGGGTTTAGAACCCGGTTCTCACATCCCAATTCCTTGAACCCGTAGACAGTGTCAATCTGATCCACCATCTTTTGCTAAAGCGAGTTGTTGTCTAAGCCTTCATCGCTCAGCGCCTTTAGAAGGTGGGCCTACAGTTTTGGCATGCCTCCTTTGGGAGAGAAAGCCACCTTACCTTTGCCCTTCTTCTTTGGTGTGGTCTTCTTTTTCTGTGGTGTGTTTTGCTTGCTTGCCGGTCTTTTTGAAATTCGAGCGCTCTTTCTTAGCTGGGATTCTTTGTCGGCCCTTGGAGAAGGTTGATATTCTATAGGCACCTCCTGGTTGCCAACATCCACACCTGTCTAATTTGGGTAAAACAGATGTGCTTGGTTAAGGTCCGCCAAGGCACTCTGATAGGCTGCTTCCTCCTCTTCAAGCCTTTCCTGCCTATCGCACTCTTCTCTGCATGCCCTCATTTCCTCTTCACATTCTAATTTGCTTGATTCAGTATCATAAAACCTCGAATTTCAATTGTCGCTCATCAAAGTTTGAGCCTTGCTGCTCCATCAGTGCGTTTATGTCATTTCTGTAGTTCAATTCAAACTCCATTGCTAACACTGCGACATAATATAGATCTTCCTCCATTTGATTCGGGTTCATCTCTACATCCTCCAGTTCCGGATTGGTATCTAATGCCATCTAGTGGTTAGATTCTGGTTCCGCCGGTTCTTCCTCTACTTTGGTAGGTTCAGTTTCCTCCGGCTCCTCCTCATATTCAGACGGTTCGAGTTATAGTTCAGTAATCTACTGGTTTTGAGGAGTGCCAAAGAAGGCTCCTTCCTTTGACGAAATGCCCTGATCCGCGAGCTCAGTGTTGGGAGCATTGCAAAATTTCTGTTCTAGGAGTCCCTCGGATTGAGATGGGGAAATGGGTATCAGGTTCGCATGGCTGCCTAGGTGGGGACTAATTGGGTTGGCGAATTTTGGTGTTACGGTAATGTGTTGTGTGTCGTTTGTGTATTGGGTTACGGCGGTGATGGGTGTAGTGTTTAAATCAATGAAGTATGGCACTGGGTTTTGAGTTAGGCTGGGGATTAAGATAGGATATTGGATTGGTGTAGTGGGCCTATTAATTTAGGTTGTAAACTGGGCTGTGTGAGTTGGGTTGAAGGAGTTAATATTAAGGGTTTCAAATAAGCTGGGCTTACCTAGATTTTCGGTGCGGTTGAGATTTGAACCTGGATTTTGAAAATTCCCTCCTGAACTGTCATATTGAGGCGTGGCCTGCAATGTATACTTCTTGCTTGAAAGTACAGGGGACAATAGGAATGTCCTTTGGAGCAGAGGGAATGTCCTGGTTTGGCACTCCAGTTTCATCATCAATGGAGACATCAATTGAATTAGAAACAACCTTCTTCTTCCCTTTTCCTTCTGTCATCGGTTTGGTACCAACTTTGGTACTTGATTTTTGCGTTGGGTTTTCCATTTCCAGGGCCTTAGTCGCCTCAATACTCTTTTTTACAAGACTTAAAGTTTGGGTAGGACCTTAAAATCTCTTCTATTTCATCTTTCTTTGGGCCCTCATCAAGGCAATCCCAAACTGAGAAGAGGGTGTCGAACTTCATTGACATGCCCTCGACATCCCGTAGTAGCTCGGATATTATCTTGGTGAACCTTGTCGAAGAAGCTTTTGCTTGGTGTTGGGTCTATCAGGGGGCTGAGAGGCAAAGGTTCTTCAAGCCAGCTATGGACTGCTAACTCTATGTCCCTTGAAATGCATATGTTCCACATACCCAAGGGGATGTCGCTCAGATCCATGATAGCTACCACTACCATCATGCTTTGTAGTGATTGAATTTTATTCATGGCTGTGTGCTCTAACACAATGCCAAAAGAGCTTACTGTTGTATTCGCTACACCATGCTAGGAGACATACCTTTGAGTTTGATCCACGCCTTGAACTTCAAGTTCATGGGATAACCATTAATTGTGGGGACCACACATACGTTATATAGCCAAGGTCTTGTAACACTTTGCCAAAGATTTGGATAAAACAGTGTTGGTCGTGACAGATCGGCAAGAACAAAAGGTAATGAGGCCCCCGGACATATGAGTTAGTGGTAGGGGATAATCAGCTTTGCAAGTGGACATCAATACGGATTGCAAGATGTTTAGGTCATAATTTGGTTGTAACCTAGTATCTACAACTAGTGTGCGGTTAAGTTCGAGAGAATTTTGCCTCATATGTGTAGTCTCAGGTATATAGACTGTAGCCACACGTGGGCAGTGTTTTGGTAAGTCAGCTTCCCCCAACATTTGGGATACAATTCTTTTGCCTCGTGGCCTTTCTCCCAACATTTGGCGCACACTTCTCCTTGCCTTTGCAATATTTTGGTCGTGTCCCTTTGAGACAGTTGTAGCACCGACCCCTCCATCTTAGGTCAGCGGGGTTGGGAGGCAAAGATAGGGAGTTGGGAGGGTTGGACTCTTTAGTGAGCAGTTGTGGTGAGAGATTGCTGGATTGCTGGCTGATGCCAAGGGTTCGTGTCCATGTCATCCATATTGGAGGGTAGTTGTAGTGTTGTGGGTTGGTTTGTGGGTTGGGTGATTTAGTGATCTGTGCATATGAGGCAGTGAGGGGATTGGTGAGGTTATGATTTGTTGGTTGAGGAGAGATATTGGGCATTAATAGCAGCGGGTTGGGATTTCCTCTTGACATAGTTGAGGTAGGTGGAGGAGAGGTGTTGTAATTAATGGTGTGGTTAAAGTTATGGGATTTGATCCAATTTGTAGTCATTTTTGGTAGTAGATTGCCATTAATGACATTAATGGTTGATGGACATTGGCAAGGGTAAAGGTTTGTTATGGCATTTAATGTTTGCAGTGTTTTTGGTGCGCATGGGGTTTGGGTTGTACCGTTCATACAGAGGGAACTTACCTTGATGGCTGATGTTGGTACAATATGAGGTATTTTGCTGATGGAATCTCCTTGGGAAGGCGTGAGATTGGTGTTGAGAATGTCTTGGAAAGGAACCTCTGCTGCCCTTCGTACAAGCTATCATTTGTTACCGGTACGCACGCTTTCCTTGTTGGCCACCTGTTGCTTCATTGCACTGCTGGTGGCGGGGGACAACGGTATACCACCACTAGTAGGGATCTTATTCTTTGTCGCCAAAGTTTTTGCTCCGCGTACAAGACCGTCGCTCTTCATCAATATTTGATTTGTAACTATACATACTATTATGATCTACTTGTTGTCTTTCAGCTTATTCTGGTTATCTTTCATCTTCTAGTGGTTATTTTTTATCTTCTACTGGTAATCTTTCATCTACTATTGGTTGTATTTCATCTTCTTCTAGTTGTAATTGATATTCTTCTAGTTGTCTTTCATTTTCTACTAGTTGTATGTTGTACACTTGTCTTTCACGTTCTACTGGTTGTCTTTCATGTTGTACTGGTTGTATTCCATCTTCTTCTGGTTGTCTTTCATTTTCTTCTAGTTGTCTTTCTTGTTCTACTAGATGTCTTTCATCTACTATTGGTTGTATTTCATCTTCTTTTAGTTGTATTTCATCTTCTACTAGTTGATTTTCATGTTCTACTTGTTGTTTTTTCATGTTCTAATGGTTGCCTTTCACGTTCTACTGGTTGTCTATCGTCTACTACTTCTTCTCTTTCATCTTCTACTGGTTGTCTTTTAAGTTCTATTGATTGTCTTTTATATTCTGTTGATTGTCTTTCATCTTCTATAGGTTCTCTTTCATCTTCTACTCGTTGTCTTTCATCTTCTACTCATTGTCTTTCATCTTCTACTAGTTGTATTTTATGTAATATTGATTTTTTTCATCTTCTACTTGTTATTTTTCATCTTTCACTAGTTATTTTTCATCTTCGACTAGTTGTCTCTCATGTTCTTCTTGTCGTCTTTCATCATCTACTGGTTGTTTTTCATGTTCTACTAGTTGTCCATGTTCTACTGGTCGTCTTCATGTTCTACTAGTTCTCTTTCATCTTCTACTGGTTGTATGTCATCTTCTACTGGTTGTCTATTAAGTTCTACAGGTTGTCTATCTTGTTCAACTGATTGTCTTTCACGTTCTACTGGTTGTCTTTCATTTTGTACTGGTTGTCTTTAGTGTTCTACTTGTTGCGTTTCATATTCTTCTAGCTGTATTTTTTCTTCCTCTAGCTGTATTTTATTTTCTTCTAGTTGTCTTTCATGTTATAATTGTTGTTTTTTATGTAATATTTGTTGTCTTTCATCTTCTTCTTTTCATCTTGTTCTAGTTGTTTTTCATGTTCTATTGGTTGTCTTTCATGATGTACAGGTTGTCTTTCATCTTCTACTGGTTGTCTTTCATCTTCTACATGTTATCTTTCATCTTCTACTAGTTGTCATCTTCTGCAAGTTATCTTTCATCTTCTACAGGTTGTCTTTGATCTTCCACTTGTTGTCTTTCATGTTCTTCTAGGAGTATTTCGTATTCTTCTAGTTGTTTTTCATTTTCTACTAGTCATTTTTCAAGTTTTACTGTTTGTCTTTCATGTTCTACTTGTTGTCTTTCATATTCTACCTTATGTATTTCATATTCTTCTAGTTGTCTTTCATCTACTACTGATTGTATTTCCTTTACTTGTTGTCTTTCACGTTCTACTAGTTGTCTTTTATGTTCTACTGATTGTGTTTCATGTTCTACTTGATATCTTTCACGTTCTACTATTTGTCTTTCATCTAATACTGGTTGTATTTAATCTTTTTCTTGTTGTCTTTCATCTTGTATTGGTGGTCCTTCATATTCTATTTGTTGTCTTTTAATCTTCTTCTATTTTTTCTTTCTCTAGTTGTATTTCATTTTTTCTTCTAGTTGTCTTTCATCTTGTACTCATTGTCTTTAATGTAATACTTGTTGTCTTTCATCTTCTACTAATTTTCTCTCATCTTCTTATGGTTGTCTTTCATCGTCAACAGGTTGTCTTTCAAGTTCTACTTTTTTATCTTTCATGTTCTACTTAGTGTCTTTCATCTTTTTCTGGTTGTGTTTCATCTTCTACTGGTTGTTTTTTTGGTTGGCTCTCATCTACTACTGGTTGTATTTCATCATCTTCTAGTTGTTTTTCATCTTTTTCTAGTTGTCATTAATTTTCAACAAGTTGTCTTTCATGTTGTACTTGTTGTCATTCAAGTTCTACAAGTTGGCTATCATCTTCTTCTAGAAGTATTTCATCTTCTTTTAGTCGTCTTTCGTCTTGTACTGGTTTCTTTCATGTTCTAGTCTTTCATCTTCTTCTAGTATCTCTAGTTGTATTTCATTTTCTTCTAGCTGTCTTTCATCTTGTAATAGTTGTCTTTTATATAATACTGGTTTTCATTTATCTTCTACTAGTTGCTTTTCATCTTCTTTTGGTTGTCTTTAATTTTCTAATAGTTGTCTCTCTTTTTGTTATTTTTCATCTTCTACATGTTGTGTTTCATCTTCTGCTGGTTGTCTTTAATCTACTATTGGTTGTATTTCACCTTATTCTAATTGTATGTCATATTCTTCTAGTTGTTTTTTATTTTCTTCTAGTTGTTTTTAATGTTCTACTGTTGTCTTTCATGTTATACTGGGTTGTCCTTCACGTTCTAATAGTTGTCTTTCATCTACTACTTATTGTATTTCATCTTCTTCTTCTTGTCTTTCTACTTGTACTAATTGTATTTGATGTTCCACTGGTTGTCTTTTCATGTTCTACTTGTTGTCTTTCATCTAGTATTGGTTGTATTTCATCTTCTTTTAGTAGTATTTCACATTCTTCTAGCTGTCTTTCAATTACTACTAGTTGTTTTTCATGTTCTACTAGTTGTCTTTCATGTTCTACTGGCTGTCTTTCACAGTTTTATTCGTTGTCTATCATCTACTACTGGTTGTCTTTCATGTTCTACTTATTGTCTTCTATATTCTTTTGTTTGTCTTTCATCTTCTACATGTTCTCTTTCATCTTCTATTGGTTGTCTTTCATCTTCTACTAGTTGTCTTTCATCTTCTACTAGTAGTTTTTCATCTTCTACTAGTTGTTTTCCATCTTCTTCTGGTTGTCTTTCATCATCTACTAGTTGTTTTTCATGTTGTACTAGTTGTTTCTCATGTTTTACTAGTCGTCTTTCATGTTCCACTGGTTATTTTTCATGTTGTATTAGTTGTTTCTCATGTTCTACTGCTCGTCTCTTATGTTCTACTCATTGTATTTCATGTTCCATTAGTTGTCTTTCAAGTTCTACTGGTTGTCTTCGTACTACTGGTTGTATTTAATTTTCTACTTGTTGTCTTTTATCTTATAGAAGTTATCTTTCATGTTCTATTTGTTGTCTTTAATCTTCTTCTAGTTATATTTTTTTCTTCCTCTAATTGTATTTCATCTAATTTAGTTGTCTTTCATCTTGTAATCGTTGTCTTTCATGTAATAATGGTTGTCTATCATCTACTACTAGTTTTTTTTTTCATCTTCTACTAGTTGTAGTTGTGTTTCATCTACTTTTAGTTATCTTTCATGTTCTACTAGTTGTCTCTCATCTTTTTATTGTTGTCTTTCATGTTTTACTGATTGAATTTCATATTCTACTTGTTGTCTTTCATGTTCTTCTTGTTATCTTTCATTTTCTACTGGCTATCTTTCATGTTCTACAGGTTGTCTTTCATGTTCTACTGGTTGTCTTTCAAGTTCTACTAGTTTCCTATCATCTACTACTGGTTGTCTTTCATCTTCTATTGGTTATCTTCATGTTCTACTGCTTGTCATTCATGCTCTACTTGTTGTCTTTCATATTCTACTTGTTGTATTTCATATTCTTTTAGTTGTCTTTCATCTACTACTCATTGTATTTCATGTTTTACTTGTTGTCTTTCATCTTCTACTAGTTATCGTTCTTGTTCTACTAGATGTCTACCATTTACTATTGGTTGTTTTCGTCTTCTTCTATTTGTATTTCATCTTCTACTAGTTGATTTTTATGTTCTACTAGTTGTTTTTCATGTTCTAATGGTGTCTTTCCTGTTTTATTGGTTGTCTATCATCTACTATTCTTGTATTTCTTCTTCTACTGGTCTTTCATCTTCTACTGGTTCTCTTTTCATGTTCTAATGGTTGTCTTTCATGTTCCACTGGTTCTCATTCATCTACTACTGGTTGTGTTTAATCTTCTTTATGTTGTCTTTCATCTTGTACTAGTTGTCTTTCATGTTCTACTTTGTCTTTCATCTTCTAGTTGTATTTCATTTTCTTCTAGCTGTGTTTCATCTTGTACTCATTGCCTTTCATATAACACTTGTTGTCATTCATTTATTTACTAGTTGTTTTTCATCATCTACTATTTATTTTTAATTTTTCTTCTGGTTGTCTTTCATCTTCTACTACTTGTGTCTCATCTTTTTCTGATTGACTTTCAAATGGTTGTCTTTCATCTTCTACTTGTTTTCTTTCATCTTCTACTAGTTGTTTTTCAGCTTCTACAAGTTGTTTTCCATCTTCTTTTAGTTGTCTTTCAGCTTCAACTAGTTGTCTCTCATTTTTTTTGTCGTCTTTCATCATCTACTGCTTGTTTTTCATGTTCTACTGGTTGTCTTTCATGTTCTACTAATTGTCTTTCATGTTCTACTAATTGTATTTCATCTTTTATTGGTTATCTTTCATCTTCTACTAGTTATTTTTCATCTTTTATTAGTTGTTTTTCATCTTTTTCTTGTTGTTTTTCATCTTTAACTTGTTGTCTCTCATCATCTTCTTGTTGTCTCTCATCATCTATTGGTTGTCTTTCATCTTCTACTGGTTGTCGTTCTTGTTTTACTAGATGTCTATCATTTACTGTTGGATGTATTTCATCTTCTTCTATATTTCATTTGATACTAGTTGATTTTTATGTTCTACTGGTTGTCTTTCATGTTCTAATGGTTGTCTATCATCTACTTCTTCTCGTCTTTCTTCTTTTACTGGTTGTCTTTCATCTTCTACTGGTTCTCTTGCATCTACTACTGGTTGTCGTTCTTGTTCTACTAGAGTCTATCACCTACTATTAGTTGTATTTCATCTTCTTCTATTTGTATTTCATCTTCTACTAGTTGATTTTTATATTCTACTGGTTGTTTTTCATGTTCTAATTGTTGTCTTTCACGTTCTGCTGGTTGTCTATCATCTACTACTTCTTGTTTTTCTTTCTACTGGTTCTCTTACATCTATTATTGGTAGTATTTCATAATCTACTGATTGTCTTTTAAGTTCTACTGTCTTTCATGTTCTCTGGTTGTCTTTCATGTTTTACATGTTGTCTGTCACGTTCTACTGGTTCTCATTTATCTACTACTGGTTGTATTTAATCTTCATTTTGTTGTCCTTCATTTTTTTCTAGCAGTCGTTCATCTTGTACTTGTTGTCTTTCATATAAACTTGTTATCTTTCATTTTTTACTAGTTTTTTATCATCTACTATTTATTTTTCAATTTCTTTTGGTTGTCTTTCATCTTCTACTAGTTGTCTCTCATCTTTTTCTGGTTGTCTTTCATCATCTACTGGTTGTCTTTCTTGTTCTGCTTGTTGTCTTTTATCTTATTATGTCAATCTTCTAATGGTTGTCGTTCTTGTTCTACTAGATATCTATCATTTACAATTGGTTATATTTTATCTTCTTCTATATGTATTTCATCTTCTACTAATTAATTTTTATGTTCTACTGGTTGTTTTTCATGTTCTAATGTTTGTTTTCATGATCTTCTGGTTATCAATCATTTAATACTGGTTGTCTTTCATCTTCTACTGGTTGTCTTTTCACCTTCTTCTAGTTGTCTTTCATATTCTACTTGTTGTCTTTTATCTTATACTGGTTGTCGTTCTTGTTCTACCATATGTCTATCATCTACTATTGTTTGTATTTCATCTTCTTCTAGTTAATTTTTATGTTCTACTGGTTTTTTTTTCATGTTCAAATGGTTGTCTTTCACGTTCTACTGGTTGTCTATCATCTACTACTTCTTGTATTTCTCCTTCTACTAGTTGTATTTCTTCTTCTATTGGTAGTATCTCATATTCTGTTGATTGTCTTTTAAGTTCTACTGGTTGTCTTTCATGTTCTACATGTTGTTTTTCACGTTCTACTGGTTCTCATTCATCTAATACTGGTTGTATTAACTTCTTTTTGCTGTCTTAAATCTTGTGCTGGTTGTCTTTCATGTTATACTTGTTGTCTTTCATCTACTTCTAGTTGTATTTTTCTTCGTCTAGTTGTATTTTATTTTATTCTAGCTGTTTTTCATCTTGTACTTGTTGTCTTTCATATAACACTTGTTGTCTTTCAGTTTTTACTATTTATTTTTTATTTTTTTCTGGTTGTCTTTCATCTTCTAATAGTTGTTTCTCATCTTTTTTCTGGTTGTCTTTCATCATCTACTGGTTGTCTTTCATGTTCTATTAGTTGTCTTTCATGTTTTCTTGTTGACTTTCATCATCTTCTTCTTGTCTTTCATCTTTCACTGGTTGTCTTTTCAGGTTCTACTTGTTGTCTTTCATCTACTATTGGTTGTATTTCATCTTCTTCTAGTATTATTTCATATTCTTTTAGATTTTTTCATTTTCTACTAGTTGTTTTTTATCTTCTACTGATTCTCTTGCATTTACTATTGATAGGATTTCATCTTCTATTGGTTATCTTTTAAGTTCTATTGGTTGTCTTTCATTTTCTACTGGTTGTTTTTCATGTTCTACAGGTTGTCTATCATCTACTACTGGTTGTCTTTCATGTTCTACTGGTTGTCGTCCTTGTTCTACTAGATGTCTATCATCTACTATTGGTTGTATTTCATCTTCTTCTATTGGTATTTCATCTTCTACTTGTTAATTTTTATGTTCTACTCTATTTCATGTTCTACTGGTTGTCTATATCATCTACTACTTTTTGTCTTTCTTCTTGTACTGGTTGTCTTTCATCTTCTACTGGTTCTCTTGCATCTACTATTGGTAGTATTTCATCTTCTACTGATTGTCTTTTAAGTTCTACTGATTGTCTTTCATGTTCTACAGGTTGTCTTTCATATTCTACAGGTTGTCTTTACCATTTTATTGGTTCTCTCATTCATCTATGACTAGTTGTATTTAATCTTTTTTTTGTTGTCTTTCATGTTCTACTGGTTGTCTTTCATGTTCTACTTGTTGTCTTTCATCTACTTCTAGTTGTATTTCATTTTCTTTTATCTGTCTTTCATCTTGTACTCGTTGTCTTTCATATAACACTTGTTATCTTTCATTTTTTACTAGTTGTTTTTCATCATGTACTATTTATTTTTCATTATTTTCTGGTTGTCTTTCATCTTCTACTAGTTATCTCTCATCTTTTTCTGGTTGTCATTCATCATCTACTGGTTGTCTTTCATGTTCTACTTGTTATTTTTTATGTTCTACTTGTTGTCTTTCATCTTCTTCTGGTTGTCTTTCATCTTCCACTGGTTGTCTTGTCATGTTCTACTTGTTGTCTTTCATCAATTATTGGTCGTATTTCATCTTCTTTTAATAGTATTTCATATTGTTCTAGCTGTCTTTCATTTTCTAGTAGTTATTTTCCATGTTCTATTGTCTTTCATGTTCTACTAGTTGTCTTTCACGTTTTATTCGTTGTCTATCATCTACAACTAGTTAACTTTCATCTTCTATAGGTTGTTTTTCATGTTCTACTGATTGTCTTTCAATATCTACTTGTTGTTTTTCACCATCTTCCACTGGTTGTCTTTTCATGTTCTACTTGTTGTCATTCATTTTCTACTGGTTGTCGTTCTTGTTCTACTAGATGTCTATTATCTACTATTGGTTGTATTTCATTTTCTTCTATTTATATTTCATCTTCTACTAGTTGAATTTTATGTTCTACTGGTTGTTTATCAGGTTTTAATGGTTGTCTTTCACATTTTACTAGTTGTCTATCATCTACTACTTCTTGTCTTTCTTCTTCTACTGGTTGTCTTTTATCTTCTACTGGTTCTATTGCATCTACTATTGATATTATTTCATCTTCTACTGATTGTCTTTTAACTTTACTGGTTGTCTTTCATGTTTTATTGGTTGTCTTTCATTTTTTACAGGTTGTCTTTCACGTTCTACTTGTTCTCATTCATCAACTACTGATTGTATTTAATCTTCTTTTTGTTGTCTTTCATCTTGTACTGGTTGTCTTTCATGTTATACTTGTTATCTTTCATCTACTTCTTGTTGTATTTTTTCTTCATCTAGTTGTATTTCATTTTCTTCTAACTGCCTTTCATCTTGTACTCGTTGTCTTTCATATAACACTTGTTGTCTTTCATTTTTACTAGTTTTTCATCATATACTATTTATTTTTCATTGTCTTCTGATTGTCTTTCATCTTCTACTAGTTGTCTCTCATCTTTTTATGGTTGTCTTTCATCATCTACCGGTTGTCTTTCATATTCTACTTGTTGTCTTTCATCTTATTATGTCTTTCATCTTCTATTGGTTGTCGTTCTTGTTCTACTAGATGTGTACCATGTACTATTGGTTGTATTTCATCTTCTTCTATATGTATTTAATCTTCTACTAGTTGATTTTTGTGTTCTACGGGTTGTCTTTCAATATCTACTTGTTATTTTTCATCTTCTTCAGGTTGTCTTTCATCTTCCACTGGTTGTCTTTTCATGTTCTACTTGTTGTCTTTCATCTTCTACTGGTTGTCGTTTTTGTTCTACTAGATATCTATCATTTACTATTGGTTGTATTTCATCTTCTTCTATATGCATTTCATCTGATACTAGTTGATTTTTATGTTCTACTGGTTGTTTTTCATGTTCTAATGGTTGTCTTTCACTTTCTACTGGTTGTCTATCATCTACTACTTCTTGTCTATTTTCTTCTTCTTGTTGTCTTTCATCTTTTACTGGTTCTCTTGCATCTACTATTGGTAGTATTTCTTCTTCTACTGATTGTCTTTTAAGTTCTACTTGTTGTCTTTCATGTTCTACTGGTTGTCTTTCATGTTCTACAGGTTGTCTTTTATATTCTACTGGTTCTCATTCATCTACTACTGGTTGTATTTAATCTTCTTTTTGTTGTCTTTCATCTTGTATTGGTTGTCTTTCATGTTCTACTTATTGTCTTTTCATCTACTTCTAATTGTATTTTTTCTTCCTCTAGTTGTATTTCATTTTCTTCTAGTTGTCTTTCATCTTGTACTCGTTATCTTTCATATAACACTTGTTGTCTTTCATATTACACATGTTGTCTTTCATATTGCACTTGTTGTCTTTCATTATTTATAGTCGTTTTTCATCATCTACTATTTATTCTTCATTTTCTTCTGGTTGTCTTCTACTATTATCTCTCATCTTTTTCTGGTTGTCTTTCATCATCTACAGGTTCTTTCATGTTCTACATGTTGCTTTTCATCTTCTACTGGTTGTCGTTCTTGTTCTACTAGATATCTATCATTTACTATTGGTTGTATTTCATCTTCTTTTATATATATTTCATTTTCTACTAGTTGATTTTTATACTATACTGGTTATTTTTTGATGTTCTAATGATTGTCTTTCACGTTATACTAGTGTCTATCATCTACTACTGGTTGTCTTTCATCTTCTACTAGTTGTCTTTCATCTTCAATTAGTTGTCTCTCATCTCTTCTGGTTGTCTTTCATCTTCAACTAGTGAAGCATGTCCCACCAGACAAGCTTCCCCACAAGTGGCCTACTTGAAGAAAATAAGTGGTTGAGCTGCAGACCTTAAAATCTTGGAAGGCAATCCAAGCATTTATTTAGTTTTTATTTCAATTCTCAATTTTTGTTGTTTTTCGACCATAAATAATTTTTATAAGCATTGACAAATTTACCTTTTCAATTTCTTAGGAAATATTTGAAGATCAACTCACAAGGAGAAAAGTCCGAGAGATTGCCGGGTCGCGACTACCATCCAGCTGGTTGCCATCTACAGACGTGATCTCAAAAAATAAAATCTGGTGGGTCGCAACACTGTTCACGACTCGTAACTCGCTCATAACTCGCTCACTAAATGCTTATTAACAACTCGCTTTAACTAGCTCAATAACTTAATGAGTCGAGCATGAGCATACCTCAACTCGCTCATAACACGCTCATTAAGAACTGAGTTACAAAAATCATGCCACATCTAATCCACTTCTCTAATAGCTGTTAGTATATCTAGAAAAATAATATTAAGAATTTACAAATTTTCCTAAAACAAGCAGAATTACAATTCCCATTCAATGCACTATTCTTTAGTTTGCTTTGGTTTCGGGCCGTACTTATCAATACACTAGTCTCAAAATATAACCCAAAATTTGATCAAAAAAATTTGATCATTAATACACCGTTCTGAATTTGTACATTTCTGAATTTATATATTTCTAAATTCTATATTTGTATTATTGTTTTGATAATGCAAATTTGTAGGTATGTGACAGGAGATAGCTTTGAGTATGTGACATGTAGGGCCGTGAGAACGACAAAAAAATAGTTGTTTGATTTTGTTAAATTTGCTTATGGACAATATTTTGTTAAATTATGTACTATTTAATTAGGTTGGATTATGACAAGTTGTTAAATTCTATAAATGAAAATTAGTTTTTGAATGATGTATTTTAAACAGCTTGGCAACTCGCTCATTATCAACATGCTCATTAACAACTCGCTCATTAAGCTAATGAGCCGAGCATGAGCATACCCCAACTCGCTCATGCTCTCTCATTAATCACCCCTAATCACCACCATCGGTTCAATATATGGAGCAAATAGTGTATACTAAAACTGAAGTTCCAATTATTTACAGTGTTGGCCCTGAGAATATATGTCATCGGTTCAATATGGTAACGAGTTGTTATTGCTTTGTACTAACACCAACAGCTCATGTAACAAATAGATGGTAAAAGTCATCCCCTCAATGTCATCGTCCGTTGAGCCAAACCGATGTCGAAGAGTTACTCAATACTAACTATACTTAAATATACTTGATGGCAAAGGAGGGTGGCCATCAACGCCATCGGTTGGTTAGACCAAACAGTCGGTAAAAAGTTCGAATTAATTACAGCGTTGCTCCTGGTTACATACACGCCATGCGGAAGAACATCATATGGTAAATGGGCGATAGTAAGTGTGTTTTTTGTATGAGTGATCAAAAGCTTACATAAAGTCAAGAGTCAAATGCAAAACATAAATTGATTTCCTGACTCTTGAATTGAGATGCAATAACAGAGACTATCTACAGGTTCTCCTTTTGATGGTACAGTTATCACTTTTCAATTTGATGTATTAATCATCTAAATCGAATTCTAATTCTGCCTACCCATTTTTCTCAATAAATTTCGTAATCAACATTTAGGTGCTCGTCATTTATCCATATTTTCTGAAAAAAAGGTTGATATGAACAAAGTTTTCATATAACCTAATTAGTACATTTAATCAAAACATTACACACATGAAAACAGAAAAGTGTCAAGAAAAACAATAAAACAGAGCGCATGCATCTTATTCATTAAATCTTAGAGGGCCACAGAAATGTGCCCATGACATATGCTCGCTTCTCCTTAACTGACCCCTCGAAAGCAAGTCCGTATTCTCTCAATAGCTGATCTAGCCTCCATTCCTCCATCTTCTCATAATCCTCTCTTTTATGGCGTGGATAGCATAGCGGCATCTGAAAATCCTTCATGTGCTTGTTTCTTGCATCGGTTTGCACCAAGCTCTCTTTCACAACAAATGTTAATGCTGGTTTCTTCACTTCCGGTCGAACATAATAGTCGACATTTGAAATTGCAATAATCTGTGCCATATTTGCTTAGAGGGGCAAAAAATAAATCAGGATGCTGGAGTAGTTCAAACTTTCTTTTTGACTTTTGTATTAGGTTGGGAAAGATTAAATAATCCACAAGTCATGTTTACAAGACGTGTATATATAGAAGGCTGGTCGCATTAGAAAATGCTTGCACGCACACCAGCTGTTATTGAGGATAATGTCTTACTATTATCTTTAATACAAATTGTTTCTTGGAAATAAAAAAAAAAAAAAAAGATTTCATAAATATATCTGAAGCCGGGAGAGGGCTAAAACTGTGAGTTTTAACAGAGATCTGCTCTGGATTTGATCGTCCATTGTTTTATAATAAATCCCTTGCAAATAGGAAGTATAGATCCATTTTTTTCAATGTTAATATGGGCACGTTTTGTGTGGGTCCGAATTAACTTTTAGTGGGAATTATTAAAATCTAAAGGCCCGTAAAATAATTTCTTGTAGGAAGAAGTGACCGAAATTTTTATTAATACTCTAAAAAAAAAAAATATGCCCCCCGGACTAAAATAATTTCATAAATGACCTAACCGCTCTATTTTTGGGTGGTCAACTCCCCATACCAAACTGCTCCACTGTGGGCGGTCAACTCGCTATACCAAACCGCCTCATGTTTGGGCGGTTTGGTTTGTGCCCTTTTTTTTTAAAATCCGCCTCTGTCTCTCTCTCTCTCGCCCTCTTTATTCTGATCCACCCAGCCGCCACCCCGCCTCTGTCTCTCTCTCGTCCTCTCTCTTCCATTTTGCCCCCACTCACGAAGCTTGAGGTTAGGTGAGGCCGGAAGCACGATTCACGAAACACAAATCAATTATTTCCGGGTAACTCAATATAACTCATTTTATTTATGTTTTGTGCCTTGTGATGGCATTGGATCCAGTGCTAGAAATTGAATTGCTAATTATCGTGTGCAGGTTGTTAATTTTCCCGACTCGATTGAATTGCTCGAATTTTTGATATTTCGTAGGTGTTGCGATAGAAATTGTTAGGAATTGTCAGGAAATTGTTAGGAAATTGCCTTGCGGGTTGTTGAATATCGTGTGTGGGCTGTTGATTTTTCTGACGTGATTCAAGGTACTGTTACATCATTTTTAAAATTGTCTAAAATTAGAGTTTAGAATTTAGGGTTTTAGAAATTGTCCAAAATTATTTAGAAACTGTTAGGAATTGTTTAGCATCTATAAAAATTATCCAAAGTTATTTAGAAATTGTTTATTAATTGTTTATAAAGTGTCAAAAATTCTATTATTATTATTATTATTATTTTTATGGTAGTTTGCAATAATAATTCTTATTAATTATTGTGAATTGTAAAAATATGTTAGAAATGTAGTAACTTGATATTTTCAAATGTAGTATAGCCAGACCTAGACGGGGACGATCACGAGATACTCTGAAGACCAGGGAGAGTTCACATGCACATGCTCCCGCTGGAGAGGCTCCTAGTGCGGAGGCCTCCGATACAGAGGCTCCCGCTCAGTTTACACATTTAGTCCTCTTCTGTGGATCCCACATATTAAGCACCGTGTCTCATACGCATCTATGGAGGTACGTTGGTTTATTTACGTAATTTAAATAATATTATTTAATATGAAAAATAGTCAATCGCACAAATTAAAATCATTGTGTAGGACGAGACAATGTTGACGGTGAGACATCGCACACCCGAGATTCCGTACGTTCCTCATCTATTGATGAAGCAGTGCATCATGAACCTCGGCTTGTATCAGCTAGCCACCATGCCTCCGAGTAGGATCAATCAGGCTCTCATTTGTGGCCTAGTGGAGAGATGGCGACCGGAGACTCATTCATTTCATCTTCCGGTTGGGGAGATGATAGTCACCATAGCTGATGTAAGCACCTTATGGGGTTTACGGATCGATGGCGACCCCATAGGTGGTGTCTCGGACTATCCAGACCTGACGAAGATGATACCAGAGTTGTTGTGGGCCGATCCAAAGGCGCTACAGAAGAAGAAGAAGAAGAAGAAGAAGAAGAAGAAGAAGAAGAAGAAGAAGAAGAAGAAGAAGAAGAAGGATGATGAGTTCCGGTACTCCCCGATACCACTGACAAAGAGGCAGTGATGAGGTAACCATAAATATTTGGAAATTAAAATATATTCTGAACTCAACAATAATAACAATTATTTATGTTGACTATTTTACATTGCAGGTATATTAGGGCGTTTGTGATGGATTTATGTGGTAGCGTCATGTTTGTGGATTCCAGCGGTGATGCAGTCTCGATTATATACCTCTCTCTACATTGAAAGGCCATCGAGGTGGAACTGGGGTGAAGCTGTGAATGCCCACTTATACAGAGGCTTGTGTCATGCTTGTCTAGTAAGTCTCTACTAATATTGTAATTTTTGTATTACAAATATTATGGTTGAATAAGTACCAAAATTGTTGGGCCACTTCTTCTACTCGAGCAATGGTCGTGGTCACATCTACTGGTTTGTCGGCATGTTATTCCAGATCCGCCTCACCCTTGGATGAGACTAGACGTCGAGAGATGCCCCGCATATGGTGCCATATGGATTAGTCACCACACATATGAGAATACAGACAAGGGGAAGACCGTGGGGATTTCTTATGTCCGGGGTCAGCTCCAGATGAATGTGGATGACCGCCATCCACCTGCTAGGTTGGATCTCTCCGGTTGTCGCTGCCCTCGTCATTAGGTTTCTTATATTTTTTTAATGAGATAAATTTATAGTATTTTATGTTTGAATTGTTAGATTTTATATTGTAGACTTACCATTTAGATTATTTAGTTTTGTTGTTTATCTAATCGAATAAAATCAATTTATAACATTAAACAAAATTATAACAAATAAAACTACACCAATAAATATATACATATTATAAAATTATAGTCATAAATTATTATAAAAATTATACAAAATAAAACTACTATAAAATTAAACAAATAAAATTATAATCGTAATTATAACAAATTATAACCATTAATTGATTATAAAAGTAACTGTAAATTAAAAAATTAGAACAAAATTATAACATAAAAAAATACAGCATTTTATAATACGCATTATAAAAAAAATACAGCACTTAAAAAAAAAGGCACAGATCAAATTGCCCAAACATGAGACGTTGGGTATAGAGAGCTGACCGCCCAACGGGAACAGTTTGGTAGTGCGAGCTGACCACACAAACATGAGGCTTTCAGGGCTTTTTTGATTTTTTTTCATGTGGAGGACATATTGACTATTTTTTAGAGTATTAATAATATTCAGAGAAGGGAACAAAGTGTTTCGTCTGCCATAAGGTCAATTTCGATTTTCGCACGATCTTATTTCGTACAGGCGGAGTGGGGATAAATAATTTTATAATATATAATTATAAAAGAGAGTAAGGTTAAATTAATTTTGTGCTTTAATCATGTCCACGTTTTATCTTATTTTTAAAATTTTAAATATTCGAGTCGAACAACTCAATATGATCTCCACATTAAGAAGTGCTTGGAGACTAAAGTTTATGTTTTTCAAAATTTGTTTACTATCTTTTTAGATTGGTACGAAACACTGTTTTTGAATGGTCCAGAATCTTCTAAAAAATAGTAATTTTGTATCTATCTTAAAAACTAGAAAAAAAATTCAAAAATTATAAAATTTGGTCTGTAAGCACATTTAAATATGTAGATCATTTTGAGCAGTTTGTATTGACTGTTTGAACTTTAAAAATAGAGATAAAGATATAAAGTATGATTGGGACACAAAACCAATGAAACATTTTAACTCTATTATAAATATAATTTTCTATATTTTCTAAAAATAGTACATAAAGAATATTTTTGTAATATTTTTAGGCTCCAAAGAAATTATCACTTATTGGCCTCACATGGCTCCATCCTTGATTACATATAAGGGCTTTAGGCCTAATTTATTCCGTCAAATGTGGTTTAATTGAGTCAGACTAAGATGGAATAAGCCGACCTTTAAGCTAGTCTAAATTGGCCTAAACTAACCCACCTCTCCAAGTGGTTTAATTTTATTTGGATATAAGGTCTAACTTTTTATTATTTTTATTTTTTTCGATCACTTTATATGGAATATAAAATAAGCAATTAATTTTGTTTCCATTTAGTATGAAATCACTGTTTTGAATGGTCCAGAATCTTCTAAAAAATAGTAATTTTGTATGTATCTCAAAAGATAGAAAAAAAAATTCAAAAATTATAAATTTGGTCTGTAAGCACATTTAAATATGTAGATCATTTTGAGCAATTTGTATTGACTGTTTGACCTTAAAAAATAGAGATAAATATATAGAATATGATCGGAACACAAAACCAATGAAACATTTTAACTCTATTATAAATATAATTTTCTATATTTTCTAAAAATAGTACATAAAGAATATTTTTGTAATAATTTTAGGCTACAAAAAAATTATCACTTATTGGCCCCACATGGCTCCGTCCTTGATTACATATAGGTTATCATGTTTGGTTGTGGCCTAAACAGTGAAATAAGGGCTTTAGGCCTAATTTATTCCGTCAAATGTGGTTTAATTGAGTCAGACTAAGATGGAATAAGCCGATCTTTAAGCTAGTTTAAATTGGCCTAAACTAACCTACATCTCTAGGTGGTTTAATTTTATTTGGGTATAAGGTTTAACTTTTTATTGTTTTTATTTTTTTCAATCACTTTTTAAGAAATATAAAATAAACAATTAATTTTGTTTCCATTTAAACATAAAGAAACTTATAACTTTTATTAATTATAGAATCGACATTTTTTTTAAATCGCATAACTTTCTAAATTAAAAAATAAACAAGTTAGGTATCATTAGTTTTAATCCACAATCAAACACCGCCTGTAGGATTTAACAGTACTGTTGTTATTGACAAGATGTTGCAATACAAAATTTAAAACTTAGTTGATAATTGGATTTAGGATGGTCTCTAAACCGGATTTAGCATAATTGGATTTTGCATGCACATCAATTAATCCTTTTTATTCATTCAACGTCCTTATCCATCAAGTATTACTTCTTAGTTATCTAATTACTTCATATACGTAACTCACAAAACTATCAGATTTAGTCGTCATAAGGCAGATTAATATGCACATGTACAGATTTTTTTTTTCCTGCCCATTAAACTGCTTATTTAAATGCTTGCATACATATGATATTTTTTGTATATCGAATTATTTTAATTTTTGTCTGCCGTCACCATTACTTAATTTGATACTTTTCTACACAAATTATATTCATCAATTAATAACATTTTATTGATTTTTTATCATAGGCATAATATATGAGTTTTCTATATTAACGAGAAAAAAAACTAAAATCTCTATTTATCTATGTATCCAATTACTGTTATTATTTTGTTCAGAAAATTTAAATCCACGCCATGTATGTGATAATTATTCTCATACATAATTATTTTTCGGTCTATACAACAATAATTAGTATTTTGTTTCCATCACACTGTATTCATTATTTTAAAGTAGATATTTCAAAAACAAAATAGTATCAGAGACGTGCTTGATTTGACAATAAACAATCTTCGCGCAACAAAACATGTACCAAATATTTCAGAAAAAATAATTATCTAAAGCTCAGAGTATTTAATATATTTTATATAAAATGAGTGGCATCAATTAAACTCACTAAATCTTTATTAACTCTGTCACCGAATGAAGTGAGACAATCTGCAATTTTCTTAATTTTTTCAAAATCATACCATTTTTCCTATTTTGATTGACGCTACTCTATTTGTTTTTCTTTTACTAAGCTTGAAAATTTTGTAGATTTTATATACAGTAATGAAGAGGAATGTATATAAATACACTTTTTGATTCTCACATACGAATCATTAAGCGACACAGTGGTTCCAAAACATAAATAGATAAATAATGAACATATCGGAAGTAATCGGAACATATAAACGACACTAAAATAGAGATTTCTAGAAGAAGAAAAAATGTAGCGGAGAAATAAATAAATAAATAATGAATATATCGGCCTTCTTCCTTTTTCTGGAACGTCCTACGACAGCCTTATCCTAATCAATAAGATGTGACAATACAGGCGAAAGAACCCTGATATTTATTGAATAACCAAGTACAATGTCAACATAATTTTATATAAGAAAGCTACTAATAAGTTATGATATAAACAATTCAGTAGTCGGCACCAGCTGAATTATGAAAATGAATTAGTTTAACCCACATTCTTTTATTTTCTTTTTTGTGTATCGGACAAAGTAATTTTTAGGAACTGGGAGTAGGTCCGATGGGCATCGGACCTACCTCGGTTCGACGGGTTTAATCACCATTGATTTTCTTTTAGATTCGTGCGAAATGATTTAAACCCCGTGCGTGTATGTTTCAAGTTTCGTGCGCACAAATCACTCCGTTCTCCTACGGTAGATCTGCCCATCGGAACCAAACTAGGTCCGATGGGCATCGGACCTACACTGCGCTCAATTTTTAGCACCTAGTTTTATTTTGGGTATGCTGATTTTCAAATTTCCTGGCAATATATACCAACATCAATAAAAGGACTTTGAGAGTAGGTCCGATGTCCATCGGACCTACCTCGGTTCGATGGGTTTAATCACCATCGATTTGCTTTTAGATTCGTGCAAAATGCTTTAAACCCCGTGCGTATATGTTTCAATTTTCATGCGCACAAATCTTATACTACATCGGACGGTCAGCTTGACGTTGAACCTAAAAGTCGGTCCGATGAGCATCGGACCTACTCCGTTCTCCAATAAAAGGGAAGAAATGAGCTTCAGATCCACTCTCACCTTCATTAGTAAATCATATTATATCTTTCGGGAATTAGGGATATAACTCAAGTGACACTATTTTTGTATTCATTTTTATGAATTGTGAAATCCTACATTAATTTTGTTGAATGTTCACATATTTGTTTAAGCATACTTTCGGAGGCGGTATAGATATAGCACATGAATACTTAGCTACCTCGTAATTTCAAAAAAAATTAACATACAAATTGATTTATTTTTTTAAGCTTTTATATAAATAAGTCCTCTCATAAAGGTGACTAACTGGTTAAGTTACTCAATATTTAATATACACAATATTTAATATACACAAGCAATATTTTTTCATTCGGATTTTGAATCTGCGACCTCTCACACGGAAGAATTCGTATACTCTTCCGATCCGTGTTAGCACGAATATTAAAGATGCCACATGTGTTTCACCTCAGAACGGATTGGCTCAGATTCTGATGAGACGGCCGAGATGCACTAACACAAAAGTTGAGTTAATGCAGAAGACGTGGACTCAACACAAAAAGCATTACGTTTACCATCAAAGGCTGGTTCTTTAGTGATTATAATTTCATTTAATGATTGTGAAAGCTTGTATTCAAATTTCAATGATCACCCATTATATATTTTCATATATTATGTATTTAATGTTACAGCATCCATTTAAATTTTTTAGTTCCTCCTTGCATACTTTCAACTGGCTTTGCCATATAAAATATGGATGTCGGTATTTCCTCAATTTTCTTTTAGTGAAAATAGGGCATGCCCCATATTTTATTTCGTAAGGATCTGTTTTACAAGTCAAAATTTTTGTGGAAAATAATACAAAAAATTGTATAAGAAAGTCAAAATAAAAATGCAGTGAAAAATCTATTGGAGGCAAATTTCAACTAATTAAGACTGGCAAAATTTAGGTTAATGGTTACTTTTGAAAATTTTCATTTTTTGCATACTTGGAGCTTGGCGGTAATGGTCGAAATTATAAGTAGCCAACAAAATCATTCCAGAAATCCAGCCTTTGTTAAAAAAAAATATAATAATAATAATAATAATAATAATAATAATAATAATAATAATCATCATCATCATCTATCATAATCATAATCATAATCATAATAAAAACATAATAGTAATAATAATAATAATAACATAATAACAATAATAATAACAATAACAATAATAATAATAACAATAATAATAATACTAATAATAATAATAATAATAATAATAATAATCATAATAATCATAATAATAATAATAAGGCAAGCCGGTCAAAACATATTATAATAAATAAGAAAAATATAAAGGACGGGATAAGAAATCTATGACAATTAAGAAATGGTACTCTACACTGGCCATATTTCTGACAAATCAGCAACTATTGACTTCTTGTGAAAGATCAAAGGAGCATGAAAGCTGTCAGAAAGAAAACAAAAGAATTGGAAAGGGGTTAAAATGAGTATACCAAATTTTAGTATGATTCTAAGCTGTATTTTACTTAATGCATGGTTAGCCGAACTTTGAACCTCTCAAACTTTGGTTAATTCTAGGTACTATATGGGACAGTTCAGGCATCATGAAATTTCTACCTGGTATTTCATTTTGGCCAGATCAAATCGATGGTCTAGAACTTTGATTTTGACGATTCAATTACACAGTAGCGATAGGAACATATAATTTATATTACTTTAATATCATTGAAGCACTCAGTCAATATCAGAGCAAATACCAGTGGTTTGTGCCAATTCCTTCACCAAAATGATGCCTACTATCCGAACCACCACGCAACGGACAAACCACTTGCCACCATCAATTGGAACCTAGCTGTTTTTTTTTTTTAAGACATTTATTTTTAATTTAAGAAGAATTCTATTAACTACGTATAGTTTTAAATATAATTCCCATGCGTGCAGGCAAGGTACCCCTTGTGCCCGTGTAATGAGGTTTTGATTGATTGGATCACTTGACTATAAATACAGCTCCTTCCCATTGACCTCCCCTCATTCCCTCAACTGTAACCTCAACAAAAAAGTAACAAACTGTGAGCAAAGAAAGAAAGAAATAGATGGCTCCAAGGATGTCCATTCGAGCAATTGGTACGCAATTCTTTCGTCAAAGAAGCAATGACTACTCGAAAGAGATTCTGAGTCCAGTTGCACAATGCAGTCCTCGTATGAGTTGCGAGACCTTTCAAGTGCCGCTTGACTATCCTCGGTACAAGAAACAGGATTATGAGAGAATGGAGGAATGGAAGCTTGATCAACTACTGAGAGAATATGGTCTTGTCATTAATGGCTCGGTTGAAGAAAAAAGGGCATATGCAATGGGGGCTTTCCTGTGGCCTGATGAAATTTAAAGGGTTTTTGTATAATTTTTGCTCATACTATAGATTTCTCATATAAGTTGGATTGCTTTATGGAAGATTGGAAGTGGAAGTTCTTACAGAAACAGAAATGTAATCTGTTGTTGCACTGTAATTAGTGTGGTAACTATGTTCCAAATGTGTTAATGCAAGGAAAATTATTGTCAAAGAGGGGTAAGTGCTTTTGATATTATTATTACTTTTTCTGAGCTTCCGTACAACAAATTTATGAGATATTGGAATATAATTATAAGGTGAAAGCAAAAGTAAAATTTTGTAACAGAGTAAACACTATGCTTTAAGATGAAAAGCTTAATTAGAAAAAGAGTTAATTCTACTCCATCCAATAATTAAATTATTCCTGAATGTATCTGGTGGATGTTAAACATAAGTGGAGGTAGTGTCAAACTAAGAACCTTCCCTTTGTTATTATGCCTAAGCAGAGAGGAACTGGGTCACGTTTAGGCAAAGATTCGGACTAGTTTTCTTTCATTATTTTAAAATCAATACTATGTAATTCTTTTTCATCCCTTAAAGAAGCGTTAATAAGTGTCTTTTTCTATTTTTTTTTTCTTTTAAACAGAAAGGTGTATTTGTCTAATTAAGTGTATGCCTATCGTAACCAACCTCGTAGCAATTAGCATCCGTTTTGGGGGAAGAGTGCTATGCTTCATACTTTTCAGCAGGAAAAATAGAAACAATCAACACGAATTTGTCTTGGTAAATATATCAATTTGGTAAAGTTCGCATGAATAGTGAGATAAAGAGGGTTATGGAACGAAACGAAAAAAATAATATTGCAGTTCAATCTCAAAGCAGTTCCCTCTATTTTCCAAATGGGCTCAAAATGATTTTGTTTCGGCTGGGAGTACCGCAGGAGTTTGCATCTCCTGAGATATCTCAAATTTTTGGTTGATCCGTGAAAAATCCAGACTGTTCAAATTCTTTCTACACAAATTTCAAAGTAGGGGTGGCAACAAGCTCGGTCCACGATGAACTCGTTACTAGTTGGCTCGTCCGAGTCACGAGCAAGCTGACTTTAGGGGTCTGAGCTGAAATCTCAGATTGAAATCGTCACGAGCTGGATCAAGCTAGCTGACGAGCTGGCTCGTTGGATCTGGCTATATCTTATTTTAAGAAGAAAATAAATTCTACAAACCTTTTAAACCGAATTGGACCGAGCTGAACTGAGCTAGACGGTACAACATGCTGATACAGAGACCATCCCCAGGGTAACCCGTATCCCAACTAAAAGCGAGATCTAAACCTCTATAATTCAGGAAAATATTGTTGCTGAAGTACTTGTTTCTTGTCTTTTTCAAAAGAAAAAAAGAAAATCAAATGTGCATGTGTTTTTTTCTTGTGAGCGGTGCATATTGTACCAGCAACACCGGAAACAGAAATCGTGGGCAAAGAGGGTTTAGAATTAGGTAGACTAATCTTCAGTGTTGGCATAAGATGTTGGAATTTCAGGTTCTACGTACAATTATGGATTGGTACTAGTCATATATAATCTGAGAGCACAAAATAAAGGAGGCCAGGAGAAAACATTGGCCAGCATCAACCTTATACTAAAAGTCTTTCAAAAGGCAGTCTTTGGTTATTTTTATTTTTCCACCTATTGGGTGCAAATGTGTCTATGTGGCCCTAAATTAGCGTGTATTTGCACCTTACAAATATTTTTCTGCACACTTGGGACCAGTCTTTAAAAGACTCATAGGTGCCTTATCATATATGCTATCCAAGATATAATTGGAGTATTGACCGCATTTGCCTTGTTCATCAGGATAGAGGAGTGAGTGAGGGACCCATTTGGTATGCTAAAAGATTTAGCTTCATGAAGAACTATTCTGGTAACAACAGTAAACTGAATCTGCTGATATGTATTCGCATCTAGCTGGCCTATTATTAGGTTACAAGCACAAATCATTTAAAAAAATATCAGATTCAAACAAGGTCTGTGAATAACAGGGGCGATCCAGAATTTTCGTCAGGAGGGATAAAAAAAATATCTAAACGGGTTTAAATATCTAATTGGGTTTAAATCCATTAACCAAATTAGGTACTGGATAAAAAACAATGCTTTAACTTGTACTTTTCAATGCTTTGACTTGTAATTTCTAATTCTCTGACTTATAATTCTAATTACCAATCAAAATTCAACAAATTTATTTCAATTTTAACTCTAAATTTAACTCAAATTACAAATCAAACATCTAAAGGGGGGCAAAAAAAATTTCAGAGAAGACAAAATCGGTCGGAACCAATAAATCTCCACTAAAACTCAAAATTCAAGAAGGCAGTTGCCCCTGGAACCACCTTGGTCCGCCCCTGGTGAATAAGGCTGCACTATAGGTTGGTTTTAGTAATCAGGGAATTTGGGTCAAATCGCTGTGAACTTACAAAACTAATCTCAAGGACAACTAATTATGAATCACCAGACGCCATAAAGACAGGCATCAACTGTCACATAAACAATGAACGACACAATAATTTCATCTAATTAAAACCTTCGGACAACGACAGGTAACAACAACAATTATGGGCGTGGAATCAAACACAGCTTGCAATTTGCATACACTAAAACTAAACCAATTATTTTGCCATACATTGGAATCACCGTAATACAAATAAAATGAAACCTCTGGCCCAAAAGAAATATGGCCCAATTAAGAGAATCAGCAAAGGCCACTGTCCAATTCAATCCAGTGAATGAACAGAGCGCCGCCGCGGCTCAGCAAATCTCTCATCTTTCTTTCTGTTTGTCGCTCTCCTCTTTCTTACGGAATTCCCGTACCCGTTACAAATTGTCTTTATTCGTACTCTATCTTTATCTGATAAGAATTGATTTTATCCATACTCTATCCTTACTCGTTATAGTTATCGGATAATGAAACAATAGCAGTTACATAACGGATAATGTTACAATAATTATTATTTTCATTATTTATTAAATAAAACATTAAAATACATTAATTTCGCACATATATAATCAACTCACCAAAGAAATGAATGCAAAACAAGAGTAGAACTAGGGTGTTCTTAAGCTCACCAAGTCTCTTTGTGAGTTTAACTCAAAAACCCATCGGATTGGCTTTAAGCGATGCATCCAAACCGTTGAAACCGATCTACTTCACGAGTGATGAGTTTACATGTCAAATTTATAAATTTTCAAACTAATTTAATATAAAGTCAAGCGGTAAAAAATGATAAAAAAATGAACGCATTAAATTTACTTATAAACCATCTTTTTTTTTACCACCTGACTTTATACTAAATTAATTCGAAAATTTATAAATTTGACATGTAAACGTATCACTAGTAAAGTAGATCGATTTTAACAGTTTGAATGCATCATTTGAAACCAATTTAATAAATTTTTGAATTAAGCTCACAAAAGGACTTGGTGAGCTTAAGAACACCCTAGTTCTACTCGCAAAACAAATTAATTGGCAGCACTTGCATCTTAAACAAATTAAATCAATAAATATTGGAATAAGCTGTAGCAGAGACTATCATGTCACGACCAAGTAAAATTCAATTATTTTCAAACTTTAGCTTTAGTTAATCGTCAAAGTCAGAACAATTTAATAAAATACAATTTTAGAAAAGACCAAAGAGTAGTTGTTGAAAAATATCCATTGCTCGTTAATATATTTATAATTAAATATATGAATTTTTGTTATAATTATCCAATCGTAACAGGTACGAAATAGTCTTTACTTATTCTTTTTAGATAACGAAAAATCTTTACCTGTACCCGTACCCGATAAGTTTACCAAAAAAAACTTACCCGTGTCTATCTTATCAAATACGATACGGATCATATAAACAAATAAAAAGTGCCATTAACACCACTAGATACATCTCGTGCCACACACCACAGTTACCATACGAGGTCACACAATACAGTTGTGTACCGAATCAAATTTTGGTCTAATTAATTGTAATCAAAATAAATTAATTTTAACAATTAACTAATGTATTGACAATTATTTTATAATTAATCAATGTAAATTAATTTTCAGTCTGAGGAAATCAAATAAAAATATAAATAAAAATTCAAACTTTAAACAGTCATAACTTTTGATGTCTCAATAATGTCTTATTATTTCCGTACCTCAATAATGTCTCACATTGTTATCTCTATTTTTAAAGTCCAAATAGTCGATCCGAACCGTTGAACATAATTTTCATATTAAAATATGCTTGGAAGCCAAATTTTATATTTGTTGAAACTTTTTTATTATTTTTTTAGATAGGTACAAAATTTTGTTTTTAGGAGATTCTAGATCATCCAAATGTAAATGATTTTTGTACCTATCAAAAAAATAATAAAACTAAAAAAAATATAAATTTTGGTTTCCAAGCACATTTTGATATGTAGATTGTGTTGAGTGGTTCAGATCGATTGTTTGAATTTTAAAAACAGAAATAAGACTATAAGACATAATTGAGACAGGAAAATGATGAGACATTCTACCTCCACTCTTAAAATTATATTGTGTATAATGGTATGTTTGGATGAGAGCTAGAATAGCTACAATAGCGAAGTTTGAGATTAGTTATGACAATAGAGAAATAATAGTGATTTTCAGATTAGTTTGAAAATGGTGCTATTCGGATTTGTAAAAATGTTGTTTACGTTTTGAATAGTGAATAGTTGCAACTGAGAAATAATAGTGTTGACAATGTGCTAATTAAGAGGAAAAATAGACAAGTAGGTCTCAATTTAATTGTCACGACGAGGAGATGACAAAAGTGGCGTTAATTTTGTCACGACGAGGAGATAGACAAGTATTTTTTTTCTCTCTTTTCACACTTTTGAATAGTTATTTCAATATTTACAAGAAATAGAGAATAACAGTTATTCTAACTATTCCAAATAACAAAAATATTATTTGGATGCACATTACTATTCTGAATAGCCTCTATTTTTGAATAGCTCCTTATTCTTCTACTTCTGAATAGCCCTTATTTTAATAGTAGCATTACATCCTGAATAGCACTATCGTTGAATTTTTATGTTTTGTTTTTGTGAAAAAATGTCATATCAACAATCTATATGCGAAATCCACAAATTTTAATTTCTAACCCAAAAATGCTACTTTTTATACGAAATGCATAGAACAACTACAAATTAAAAACTAATTAGCTCGCCGTGATTTTTATTTTTACCCAAAAAAAATATATTTAATATAAATACTAGGTTTTTAAAAGATTTTTATTCTACCCAAAACGCTAGGAATATTTGCGGTTCGAATTAAAAATTCGGAACGCTAGGAATATCAGCGGTCCGAATTCTTAATTCGAAACGCTAGGATCCCTAGCGGTCCAAATTCTTAATTCGGAACGCTAATATTCCTAGCGTTCCGAATTCATAATTCAAAACTACAGTCGCCAACCTTTTCATTTATTATTATATTAAATGGTAATTTTTCACCGATAACCCTAAAGCTATTTTTATTACAAAGAATTATATTATAAAAACTTATCAATAATATAAAATTTCATTTATTATTATATTAAATGGTAATTTTTCACCGATAACCCTAAAGTTATTTTTATTACAAAGAATTATATTATAAAAACTTATCAATAATATAAAATTTGATTTATTATTTATTAAATGGTAATTTTTCACCGATAACCCTAAAGTTATTTTTATTACAAAGAATTATATTATAAAAACTTATCAATAATATAAAATTTCATTTATTATTTTATTAAATGGTAATTTTTCACCGATAACCCTAAAGTTATTTTATTACAAAGAATTATATTATAAAAACTTATCAATAATATAAAATTTCTTTTATATTTTATTAAATGGTAATTTTTCACACGATAACCCTAAAGTTATTTTTCACCGATAACCCTAGAAATTTATTCACCGATAACCCTAAAGTTATTTTATTACA